>AVPN01002489.1:0-13478 GCA_000695325.1 Pleurobrachia bachei | reverse complement strand
TAGGGAAGGAACTATGAAGGACCAAGGGAGGGGTGTTAGTAGGGAAGGAATGACATACTGTTTCTATGGTTACAAGGACTACTAGGAAGGTGAATGCATCACTCTAAATGAGAGGGATACAGCACAAGGAAGGATCAGGGGAGAGGGGGATACAGTATAAAAGAAGGGGATGGTAATTGGTACCTCTGCTAGGGATGAGAAGGCCCAACAGGCGTTAGTTGCCACTCTGGGTTCATTATTCAGGGACATCAGGAGGGCCTCTACCAGCTCCATATTGCTGGGGTGTTGTAGGATAGTCTGGGGTAGCCTATCACAAATCCTGCCCAGTGTCCACGCACAACTATCCCTAACTGCCAGACTTGGATCAGTCTTGAGCATCCTCACCAGATGGGGGATCAAGTTCCAGGCATACTGGTTGAGAGTCTCTGGGTCAGGCCCATCGACAATACTACCAAACGCCATCACAGTAGCATCTCTGTGTCTCCAGTTCTCGTGGTTGATCTGCTCCAGGAAGCCCACTACATACTGCACGACACTGTTGGTGCAGCACTGTGCCACCAACATGAGGCACACCCCAGCAGCTTTGTTTGGATTCCAATCATCCTCGTCATCATACTCTTCCTGGATGGTCATCCTCTTGAGGAGGGGAGGGATCACGTACTGGAGAGCACCCAACATGTAGTGTTTAGAAACCACATCGGGGGGCTCACCCACTTCTGCTGCCTCCTGGGCCTCTATCTGCAGATCCATCTCTTCGTCACAGGTCGTCGACCAGAACTCAATACCTGCAAGGGTTTGGTTTATATTTGATTTGGTACTCCCTAATATATTGACCGCGACCGGTGAAATGTTATTACTTTGTACTTCACAGATCTGATCCTGTTGGTACCTTGGAGGGCGATTTGGTCCTCTGGGCTGTCCAGTGCGGAGAGAGTAATGGCAAAGAGTGCCTGGCTCATGTAGTGTTCCATGTACTTGTAATACAGGGACATGCACTTAGATAGGCACTGTAGTGCTGCTACCCGCAACTTGATATTGTTAGTCTGGGTCCCCTCACATATCACCTGCATTATATAATTCCTCTCCACCTGATGTATGGAATGGGGGATTAGTGATAGGTACTAACACTTCTATCTAGTTGGGGTGGAATGTCAGATGTAGCCTATATATCTCTCTCTCAGGGGGGGGGGCGAGTTAGTTACCGTTTTGTTGAACTGGTCTTTACAGAACTCCAAGGCATTGCATAATGCTTGTGCTCCGGCTGCTCGTACTCTTTCACTGAACACAGAAAATTGATATTCAAAATGCCTAACAGAAACAGTAAAATATAGATGGATAAAATTGCAAAACCTACTTTAGCTCCTCCTTCCTCATAGCATTGATGATAGCAGTAAGGATCTGGTCCGACTTGTGAACCAAGATGGATGGATCCTAAGGGAGACAGGTCGTTAGTTTCATGACGTAATGAGGACTAAATCAGGGACATGTTTTTTGCCGCACTCTGTCGGGTGGGATGTACCGCAGCGCGCCAAATGTGTTTTCCAGATCTGCTTTGTACAGCAGAGAGAGGTCCGCGTGCGCGCTCAAGAACACAGCTCACTCCCACTCTGTGTATCACAGATTGAGCGGAGAAATTTTCCTTCATTCACCCTTCTATTCAGAGCCTCCCTCACATCATCACAATCACGTATATGTTTCCTTCTCTCCTTCAAAAACGTCCAACTTACAATATCCTCCACTATGTATCCGAGAGCCTCGATGGAAGCTTCCTTTAGCTGGGAATTCTCACTGGTGCAACTCGCCACAAGCAGGGGAACAAGGTCGGGCCATTGGTTTAGAGGCAGCTCCACCTGTGCAATTGCAGCCACACACTGGGCCGCATTAGAGGGGTGGGAGGACTCTGTCCCCAGGGTTTGCAGGATCTGGGAGGGATGAGAGGATTATTAGATCCTATTTAGTTTGGGTGCAACCGAGGGATAACTGGTTCTGACAGTGCAGTATTATTACTTTCGTTAATTCTGATTGAATTGTGAAAGAATCTGGTATAGTGAGGAAAATGGAACAGTGACATGCCAACACGGTTTTTATTCTGTGTATTTCGAGACTCATGAGTAATAAAATGTGTGCATATATTGCATCCGTCGATTCGACGCTCTTCTTTGGAACGGCGAAAAGATGGAACACAGCCAAGCATGTACCTATCATGTAGAGAGAGATAGAGAGGGGGGATGAGAGAAATAGGGAGTGAGAGAAGATAGAAGGCCATATACAGATAGACAAGCCACGGGTACAGCTAATTAATGAATAGAACAAGCTTGTTATTGGAACTCCATTGTTCTTGGAAATGAATTGTGCTTTGTTTGGATTCCAATCATCCTCGTCATCATACTCTTCCTGTATTGTCATCCTCTTTAGGAGGGGAGGGATCACGTACTGGAGTGCACCCAACATGTAGTGTTTAGACACCACATCGGGGGGTTCGCCCACTTCTGCTGCCTCCTGGGCCTCTATCTGCAGATCCATCTCTTCGTCACAGGTCGTCGACCAGAACTCAATACCTGAAACGGGTGCAGGGGGTTCATTAATAATAATGGCTCATAATGGCTCATCACAGGTCTTCAATACCTGCAACGGGGTTGGTTTATATTGGACACCCCTCTCGGTACTCCCTAATATATTGGTTAGCGACCGGTGAAAGGTTAGTACTTTGAACATATTCTGATACTGTACCTTGGAGTGCGATTTGGTCCTCAGGGCTGTCCAGAGCGGAGAGAGTAATGGCAAAGAGTGCCTGGCTCATGTAATGTTCCATATACTTGTAATACAGTGACATGCACTTAGATAGGCACTGTAGTGCTGCTACCCGCAACTTGATATTGTTAGTCTGGGTTCCCTCACATATCACCTGCATTATATAGTTCCTCTCCACCTGGTATGGAAGGTTAGTGATAATATTGTGGGTACTGTCACAGACCACTTCTATCTAGTTGGAATGTCAGATGTAGCCTACAACTCTCTTTCTCCCTCTCTCAGGGGGAGGGGGCTCAGTTGATAGTTACCGTTTTGTTGAACTGGTCTTTACAGAACTCCAAGGCATTGCACAATGCTTGTGCTCCGGCTGCTCGTACTCTTTCACTGAACACAGAAAATTGATATTCAAAATGCCTAACAGAAACAGTAAAATATAGATGGATAAAATTGCAAAACCTACTTTTGCTCCTCCTTCCTCATAGCATTGATGATAGCAGTAAGGATCTGGTCCGACTTGTGAACCAAGATGGATGGATCCTAAGGGAGACAGGTCGTTAGTTTCATGACGTAATGAGGACTAAATCAGGGACATGTTTTTTGCCGCACTCTGTCGGGTGGGATGTACCGCAGCGCGCCAAATGTGTTTTCCAGATCTGCTTTGTACAGCAGAGAGAGGTCCGCGTGCGCGCTCAAGAACACAGCTCACTCCCACTCTGTGTATCACAGATTGAGCGGAGAAATTTTCCTTCATTCACCCTTCTATTCAGAGCCTCCCTCACATCATCACAATCACGTATATGTTTCCTTCTCTCCTTCAAAAACGTCCAACTTACAATATCCTCCACTATGTATCCGAGAGCCTCGATGGAAGCTTCCTTTAGCTGGGAATTCTCACTGGTGCAACTCGCCACAAGCAGGGGAACAAGGTCGGGCCATTGGTTAAGAGGCAGCTCCACTTGTGCAATGGCAGCCACACACTGGGCCGCATTAGATGGGTGGGAGGACTCTGTTCCAAGGGTTTGCAGGATCTGGGAGGGATGAGAGGATATTATTAGGTCTTATCAATTGTGGGTGCAACTGGTTCTCATTTACTTAGGGCAAAATATGGGGAATATTATTAATATTAATATTAATTGTGGAATGATGCGGCTAAGTGAAGAAAATGAAAAGGTAACATGGTTTTTGTCCTGTGTATTTCGAGACTCGTGAGTAATAAAATGTGTGCATATTGCATCCGCCGATTCAACGCTCTTCTTTGGAACGGTGAAAATATGGAACATAGCCAAGCATGTACATATCATGTAGAGAGAGAGAGAGAGATAGAGAGATAGAGGGGGGAAGATAGAAGGCCACATACAGATAGACAAGCCACGGGTACAACTAATTAATGAAGAAACACGCTTGTTATTGGGACCTCTTTGTTCGTGGAAATGAATTGTTATCTACACAAGTGTATCTAAACCGTGATCATGGTTTGCTACCGGTTTAGATAGGAGTTAACCACTAAAATCTCAATAACCATTCCCGTCATGATGGTTTAGTAGAAAACACGGTTTAGTCATGTCTCATTCAATGGTTTTAGTATTTAGTTAAGAAAAAATGACAGTAAAATCATGCGAGTTTTACAAAGGTTGACTGCCAATATGCATGAATCGATTGTTGCTGAATGAACTTATATTAACTCTGTCGCTATATCCATGAAAGAGGAGTGTGTAAACATGAGTGTGTGTTTGTTTAGTGTGTACACATGTTGAGGTGTGCTGTAACCAGTAAATCAAACTATCCAGTAATCTACTTGACCCGTTATACTAATTATTGTTCTAGTTATCAGTTATTTAAATAGTAACCCCGCTCTCCTTGTGTGGACGGGGTGTTAACCTACGTGTGTTAACCTAAGTGTGGAAGATTGTTTTGGTAACGACTCTATCTCTCCCTAAAGGGGTTATAATAAGTAACCACGGTATTGTTACTCACGTTGTGTTTAATGGCAGCCCTGTTGTTGTTATCAAATGACATCCACCTCTGGTGATACTGTGCCAATACCACATCGTCCTTACTAGTCAGGTGGTTCTTCAGCTGAATAGCAGCCGCCTTTCTCGCATTCTGAGACTCCTTACCGTCAGCGAGGCGGTTGGACAACGCACCAAGAAGCAGCTCCTGATAAAGGGAGTGGGGGGTTAGAGGGATGGGGGGCAACGTTTTAGAAGTGTTTTTAATTTGACTTTCTATTTGAGTAAGAGCTACGTGGGTGCCACCCCTGTTGTGGTGAGCTAAGCTGAGTTGGTGGAGCCCGTGGACTTTGTCGTACACCGGCCGGTTCGAAATGTTTCCGGATGATTGTCTTTTGGGCAAAAAGATAAATCTTTGTGATTGTTCTTATATATAAAATGTAAAATGTGGGATGTCGCAGGTGTGTGTAATTACATAATTTGGGTAGCGATTATCTGTGGAACTGGGAGAGGAATGTGAAGGTATTAAATTACAAGTGAAACATTGTAAAACTATGACACCCCTGACATTTCACTCGCCCATTTTCCCGTCTACATTTCCTCTTTTTCAAGTTCCCTCCCGGAATAGATCTACCGAAATAATTTCAGATAATGTACATCCGAGTACCCTCGGAACCAAGGTTTTAACACGGGAGCGCTCTTAAAAAAAAAAAAAAAAGATAATAAAGAGAAAGTGGGAACTGCTTTGTACACATAGCTCAAACAATCATAGTCCCCGATTGGTTGCCTTTCATAGCTGTTCTACACTCTCACTAGGGATTAGTGGTATTATATGCAGGAGTGAGATACCCCAATACACTCACATATTATACCTTATATCTAAACCTATATTTTCCTATCTCTCTTTACCTCTCGCTCTTTCTCTTTTCTCGCCTACATATTGCTCGACATTACATGTGTCTTCTCACGGCATTAAATCTCACTCTAAGGTATTCTATTTTTGAAATACTCCCTACATATTCAAAGTTTGAACACAAACCCCCTCTTTATACCCCATCTTCTCCTAATGGTAAACCCAACATAATCATTCCAGCTCTCAAGTTCTAGAAAAAAAAGTTAGCGAAAGAAGATGGGAAATGGACAAGAAATAGGGGAAATTTCATAAAGGAAGGAAAATTAAGGAGTAACCCGTTTCCCAATACATACCACATTTGAGGCGGCCGCATTTTCAAGGTAACGTTGGGCAGATTGAATAGCAACAATATCTGAAAGACAAGGGCCGTCAAACACGCTCAGATCAGGTCACAATTATAGTCACAAATCAATATTCAAAATTATCACAAAAGGGCGGCAATTCTCACCAGAGGATATTGTAGCCTCAAGAACCTTGGAAAGCTCAACTTCATTCATAGTGGCGGTCAGTTGCATGGGCTGCAAATACCCAGTGGAGAAGGCAATGTACTTTTTCTGTCTGTATTCGGCGCCAAGAACGCGCCAAACTCATGTGCTTTCTCCTCCGCAAAATGTTGTATTGACCTTGGACGAACGAATCACATTTGCGACGCGCAAATATAAAATTAACGCCGCGCAGTGAATATGATAAACGCGCGCAAAATATTTTTTGATCGGATCGTGATTTTGTTTTTTTGTTTTTTGTTGTTTTTTCTTCACTTTTCGCCTCCCTGCCGTCACTCCCCCGCCAGCTGCGAAGATGGGTGTTTTCTGTTGCGTCTCCGATTTCCTTAAAACAATTGGGGGTTCATTCGACAATGTCAACTACATGTACTGTAGTCTGGCATTCGTGTCTGCGGAATTCCTGTTTGACACCTATCTGATCTGGCGCCAACGGCGAATTGTAAAGGATACAGAATCTCCAACTGAAGATGTAAAAAAGCTGATGGACAATGAAACTTATTCAAAAGCACGCTGGTACAGCTTGGAAAAAATTAATTTTGGAATTATTCATGACTTTTACAGTTACTTTGAGACACTAGCTGTCTCTCTTTTGTTCATCACACCATTCTTTTGGGAGGTAGCCGGTAAAAGCATTGAGTATTTTGGATACAGTCACGAGTTGATACAGTCCAATGCATTCCTGTGGCAGTCATCAATCATCATGGCTGTTATTCATCTTCCCTGGTCGCTTTACCGGACCTTTGTGATCGAAGAGCGACATGGGTTCAACAAAATGACACTCGGGTTTTACTTTAAAGACACCCTTAAAAAGATAGTTCTTTCTAATGTTATCTCCAGTCTGATAATGACACCCCTCATATATCTCATACAGTGGGGCGGAGATTACTTCTTCATTTATGCGTGGGCCCTTGTCTTTGTCTTCACCATGGCAGTTTTCTTCATCTACATGGATTTCATCGCGCCCATGTTCGACACCTACACTCCTGTACCTGAGTCTCCACTGAAGACGGCTATTGAAGAACTCGCCTCCAGTATCAACTTCCCCCTCACTAAGCTGTACATTGTGGACGGATCGAAACGGTCCAACCATAGCAACGCATTCTTCTACGGGTTCTTCAAAAACAAGAGGATAGTGTTGTTTGACACCCTCCTAGATGAGACGTGTAACCCACTTCTCGGCCTGGATGAGAATGGTAACAAGAAGCAGTTTCCCAGTGGAGAGGAGGAGGAGAGTGAGGAGAAAAAGAAGAAGGGCTGTACCCAGGAAGAGGTTGTGGCAGTGCTAGGACACGAACTTGGACATTGGTATCTGGGGCATGTTTATAAGCCTCTCCTGATCAATCAGGCGGTTATTCTGGGTATGTTCTATCTGTTTGGGGTTCTAGTTAAAAACGAGCAAATGTTGGCAGATTTTGGTTTCCCACATGGATCTCAACCCACCCTGATGTCCCTGACCATCATCTTCCAGTACATGTTCGGGCCAATCAACAAGGTCTTCAGCATTCTGTCCACCCAGCTAACACGCAGATTCGAGTTCCAAGCGGATGCCTTTGCCTAAGGGACCCCTCCTTCAGAGCTCCCTAGTGAAGATGGTAGCTGATAATCTCAGTTTCCCTCTCGCAGATAATGTCTACTCTGCCTTCACCTACTCACACCCTCCCATCTTGGAGCGGCTGGCATTCATTAGGGACGAAATGAAGAAACAAGCATGAGTTGGCAATATTAATTGTTTGATGTGAAAATGTATACAGTGAATTTGCCCTGTTGAAATTATTACTTCTTAAATCTTGAGACTTGAAAACTTCTTTGTTTATCTCAACCCTGGTAACCCCCAATAATACACCGTCCTCCCTCTGTGTAGGATGGATCCGGGTGTGGTATTTGTAGCGCCCACAGAGGAGACAGCCCAGGAGGAGGGTATTGAGATACCTCTGGACGAGGACAGCACATGCAACCTCAAGGTTGTCCAGTCACAGTTCGCCAGCGCTGTGGGCCTCCGATTCAGGGCTCCCGATACCGGCCGAATGAGGGCCCTCCGAATGGGTAAGATTGTGAGGATGGGTAAGAGTAGGAGGATGGGTAAGAGTGGAAGGATGGGTCAGTGTGGGAGGATGGGTAAGAGTGGAAGGATGGGTCAGTGTGGGAGGATGGGCAAGGGCAGGATGATGGGAGATATGTTTTATGTGAACCGTTATGACAGAAATAAGGAACAGGGGAAATCTTGTGCGGTTTCCGTCAACATATTGTTCACTATTCATATATCTCATTACATTATATGCTCTCTTACTACACGCTCTGATTAATGACATTGCCTCTCTCAGATGACAGTGGTAAGATCTACCCTCCCCCGCAAGGTTGGGATAACCTTACTTTCATTGTCGTCGTGGACAGTAAGTGGAGTTGAATATTTTAATATAGTTCCGGTAGTTCTTCAGATCGGGATCAAATACAATCAGACAGTCACACTATAAATCTTTACACATCGTTTTCATTTGAATTCTTCTGCTTCAGAAAAGCGAACGAGAGACGAGGATGGAAGTGAAAAACAGGAAAATGAGGCAAGTTTTACACACATACAGTCCTTGTTTTAACACACGTCTATCGTCTTGATCTTATTTTTCTCCCCTACCTCTCTCTATTTATCTCTTTATCTCTCTCTCGTTCACTATATCATGCTATATTCTTGTTTACATAAACCTCGTTGTCCTGCTCCTTCGTGCCCCCTCCACAACACAATCCCCTTTTCTTCTCCTCTGGGTCTCTGAGCACTCTGAGAAAAGGGAATTTAGTTAGCCATGATTACCATGGTAACCACTGACCGCTCTAAAACAATTACCATGGTAACCACTGACCACACATTCAATCGCTCCATAACTAACCTAATAGGTGTTTTCTCCTCGGTAAAGATTCGAACTTGAAACTCCCCCTCTGTTTCTGCCTCGTATGTACACGGAACCAGCAGATAACAACCTTTGTCCTCAAGCTCCAAACGCACGTACAGCTGCCGAACGTTTGAGAATGTACTCTTGTAAACAACCTCCCCCAGATCTCCTTCATTTGTCACACGGTGTTTCTTCTTTTCGGGCAGCTGTCACAGAAATGTTAAAATACCTCCCATGTTTCTATTTGTAACTAAGCTAAGTGTGTTCTAACCTTGTAAACCCGGAACCCGATAATGATATTTTGCATGTCCTCCTCTCTGAGATCTTTCTGAGCGAGGACCACCTGAATGACCTGTCCTGGACTGTCCGTTGTCAGGTGGATTTGAGGGTTGGTCGTCTTTCCATCCCTACCCCCCGCGTTAACGCCACTTACCCACCTCCCCCTCACCTCCATCTCATACCACTGCGGGGAATGGGGAAATGTGGTTTTGGATATATAAGGATATTTACCCCGGAGTGTTACCTGAGTTCGGAATATGGCCCATTTCTTGTTGACCAGACTGCAGATGGTCAGGTTATCAAAGTTACCAAACATGTCACTGAAAAAAACAGCGTTGTGTTACAATACAATCACAGATATCGAGCTGCAGCCGCTTACCTATATTCCATCCAAAATGAACCGTCATCCTCGTTCGAAAAATCCAACTCTTTCTTCTTCGCTTTGGATATCTTAGACCACTCTGGGTCGCTGAAGAGAAATATATAATGGATCTATACTAGCTAGCTCATAAAGGGTTTAGTGATTGTTGATGATCAAGATAGTTTACCTGTCAGACCATTTGCCATTCCACTCAGTCCCGCCCCATGGGTTCCGGAGTTGTAGCAATTTGTACTTTCCACTCAATCCCAGAAAACCAAGTGCGAGCTGGAGAGATTTACTGACATCTCTTTGTGTGTGCGAGCTATCATCTCTCTCTCTCTCTCTCTCTCTCTCTCTCTCTCTCTCTCTCTTTGTTTTAACACACGTCTATCGTCTTGATCTTATTTTTCTCCCCTACCTCTCTCTATTTATCTCTTTATCTCTCTCTCGTTCACTATATCATGCTATATTCTTGTTTACATAAACCTCGTTGTCCTGCTCCTTCGTGCCCCCTCCACAACACAATCCCCTTTTCTTCTCCTCTGGGTCTCTGAGCACTCTGAGAAAAGGGAATTTAGTTAGCCATGATTACCATGGTAACCACTGACCGCTCTAAAACAATTACCATGGTAACCACTGACCACACATTCAATCGCTCCATAACTAACCTAATAGGTGTTTTCTCCTCGGTAAAGATTCGAACTTGAAACTCCCCCTCTGTTTCTGCCTCGTATGTACACGGAACCAGCAGATAACAACCTTTGTCCTCAAGCTCCAAACGCACGTACAGCTGCCGAACGTTTGAGAATGTACTCTTGTAAACAACCTCCCCCAGATCTCCTTCATTTGTCACACGGTGTTTCTTCTTTTCGGGCAGCTGTCACAGAAATGTTAAAATACCTCCCACCGTTTCAATAAAGTAGCGTTTCTATTTGTAACTAAGCTAAGTGTGTTCTAACCTTGTAAACCCGGAACCCGATAATGATATTTTGCATGTCCTCCTCTCTGAGATCTTTCTGAGCGAGGACCACCTGAATGACCTGTCCTGGACTGTCCGTTGTCAGGTGGATTTGAGGGTTGGTCGTCTTTCCATCCCTACCCCCCGCGTTTACGCCACTTACCCACCTCCCCCTCACCTCCATCTCATACCACTGCGGGGAATGGGGAAATGTGGTTTTGGATATATAAGGATATTTACCCCGGAGTGTTACCTGAGTTCGGAATATGGCCCATTTCTTGTTGACCAGACTGCAGATGGTCAGGTTATCAAAGTTACCAAACATATCACTGAAAAAAACAGCGTTGTGTTACAATACAATCACAGATATCGAGCTGCAGCCGCTTACCTATATTCCATCCAAAATGAACCATCATCCTCGTTCGAAAAATCCAACTCTTTCTTCTTCGCTTTGGATATCTTGGACCACTCTGGGTCGCTGAAGAGAAATATATGGATCTAGCTTATAAAGCGTTTAGTGATTGTTGATGATCAAGATGGTTAGTACCTGTCCGACCATTTCCCATTCCACTCGGTCCCGCCCCATGGGTTCCTTAGTTGTAGTAATTTGTACTTTCCACTCAAACCGAGAAAACCAAGTGCGAGCTGAGGAGATTTCTAGCTGACATCTCTTTGTGTGTGCGAGCTATCATCTCTCTCTCTCTCTCTCTCTCTCTCTCTCTATCTCCCTCTCTCCCTCTCTCTCTCACCTCATGTGCACGTGTAAGGGTGTAAGCATGTCCGACAATAAGACCGTTCTCCCTGGCCGCTTCTACACCCTCTCCCTGAGCGGGGTTCACACTGCAGTTAATCAGTGAGGACCTGGCCAGAGCCTTGGTGACGTCCCTAAACAACTGTTTCTGTGCTTTCTCGTCCTCTTTGAAGGAATCAGTGTTGAAGTCGGTTAACTGACATACACCACCTAGAAAACAAGGGTGGGATCACACTGCTATAGTCTCGAAATGTAAAACACCTGGTGGTCGCAAACACTATCTTTCTATCTCTATTTATCTACCGGGCTGGTGATCACAATGAGAGCTAAAAGACTCATGCACTGTAAGTGTACAGTGTACACAACAATGCATGCACGTGTGACAGTGATTGATGGATTAGTGGGGCGACTCTCACACAACACAATGTTTTACTTTCTATTTCTGTGCTTGACAAGAATCCTACACAACTTGTTCTATCTCCTTCCCCCCCCGGTTTGTCCCTAATAGTGCAGCTCCCTCGCTACATAGTAGTTGGTTGAACCAACTTGGTTCTGCGGGTTATATTGTTGTACCTGTGAGATCTGTGAGTGCATCTGCTGAGTTGCCCCCGCTTAGTCCGTTGTAACTTCCTGCTAGTCTGAGTGTGTGAACAATGCGGTGTAAGCGGTATAAAAGGAAATTAAAGAGTATCACGTTATTGTTATTACATGGAGAGAGAGGGAATGAGGGACTAGGGGAGGGAGGTTAGAAAGAGTAATGAGTAGGGAGGTTAACATTAGTGTGTTGAGAGGGAGGGATCAGGATTGTACTAACTTTGCGTATGCTTTCTCAAGAAGTGCCGGCCAGAATTGTTCCTTGTCAGAGCTGTGCATGAATATCAACTTGCCATTTCGCGTGGGCAACCAATCATCAATCACCACCTGAGTGGTAGTAAAGTTATGTGTTCTAACCATACAGTAATAGAGGGTTGAGCAAGGCCATACAAGATATTTCTGGTGTTTTAAGTGATTATCACAGTGATTATGATACCTCTATCCAGTCTCCTAGGCGGTAAAACCGAAACAGAAAACACCCCTGATAATCCTTTCCTTGGGGATCCTGTTTCTTGTGAGATGGGAGGACCCTTTTTAGGAGATTACCCCTCGATGCCAGACATACAACTGATGCTACCAGCCAGCAGTTTCCTAGAGCCCCCTGCTGAACATCCTCCATGCTCTTCTTAACAATCAGGGTCCCCTTAGGGTTGATATCCTGGAAAGGGGGAAAGAAGGGCACTATAAGGTCGATAATACTCATCATCTCTCACTCTTTTACCCTAAGACGCATCCATGTTACATCTTCAACAGTGGGACTCCCATCTCCTCCCCACAATGATCGTTCGTTTGGTGGGAAACTAGGGTCAGTCCAAAGCTCCCCTTCCTTCTGGCATGCTTTCCGGACCTGTAACATACAGAGAGTAGTTTAGCAGAGGTGTCTATTAGACAACTACAAGAGCAGCTCATAGCAGGGTTGTATATTAGACAACAACAAAAGCAGCTCTTAGAATTGGTATCGAAGACACCTCACACTCGCCGGGCGACCTTCGCGCGCGCTGGCAAGGGTTACTTCGTTACCAACTCTTAGCGGGCTCTTAGCAGAGGTGTATATTAGACAACTAGAGCAGCTCACCTTATCAAAGTTTTGTAATCTAAATTTTGTCAGCTTAGCATTTGATAAACTGCCCCTCCGAAACATTTTGTAAGACAACACACGCAACAAAGTACAACTAGAAGTGTGAGTGATGTGAGGTGATAAACAAACACACATGACACTTCTATATCTTGTTGAGTGTATCCTTCGTGAGAAAGTTTATTTGTTACTTGTTTGTTTTCAGTGGCCTAGATGTATTGGTTGTATCACTGTCTCTGACTTTCTTAATTTGGTCTTTGTCTTTTTTAGTCTCAATCAAATTTCAATTCTAAGCTGCTTGAGAGAGAGAGAGAGAGAGAGAGAGAGAGAGAGAGAGAGAGAGCCATCCCGTCTGTCCAATTAATCCCTCCTCATCCCTACTCAGAACAAGAAATCCAGTAGCGATAAAATAGGAGATCTGATTATTTTGGGGCTCAGTTACAAAGCGACAGAGAACGATGT
>AVPN01002484.1:0-13665 GCA_000695325.1 Pleurobrachia bachei | reverse complement strand
CTCTCTCTCTCTCTCTCTCTCTCTCTCTCTTTCTCTCTCTCTCTCTCTAACATCTCTATCTTCCTCTCTCTAACCTCTCTCTATCTCTACAGTGGTCAGTTTATACTGTATGACATCCCTGAATGCGATCAAATACACACTCTCTCCATATCACAACGGGAAATATCCGCTGTCACCATTAGTCCCTCGGGTAAGTAAGAAACGGTTTCTGGGAATATTTCCCTTTTTTTCCATCGTTTATCTATCACCCTTTCCCAAAACAATAAACCCTTTGTTCTCTCTCATAACTCATTAAAATTATCTGCAGGTGAGTTGTTGAGCTTTGGATGTCAAGGACACGGACAGCTGTTGGTTTGGGAATGGAGAAGTGAGAGTTATGTGCTGAAGCAACAAGGTCACAGTGCCCTTATGAGATGTCTCTCACACAGTCCCGATAGTCTTTCCATCGCAACAGGTACACAAATGGTGTATGCCATCAACATGATCAATAATTCAAGGGATATGTACGGTTGAATTATTGATCACCCATCCTCTACTGCAAGGGACTAAACAATTTCCCCACAAAATGCTATACTTTGTCACCAAGTTGCAATATGTACCTGCACAGGCGGGGACGATGGCAAGGTAAAAGTTTGGAGTTCAGAGACGGGATTCTGTTATGTGACCTTCAACGAACACACAGCAGCCGTATCAGATGTACACTTTAAAACCTCTGGCAATGTTCTCCTGTCAGCATCTCTTGATGGAACCGTCCGGGCTTTTGATCTTTACAGGTAAACAACCAATCAGGGGCCGGTATTTAGGTCACGTGACTGGTATCAGCCAATCAGCGACCAGTATCTCTAGATAGGACCGTCCGTGCTTTTGAACTTTACAAGTTCATAGAGTTGGGATGGAATTTACTTCTAGCTGTCCATGGGTATGCTAGTTTCTAGTTTCTACATGAATTAACTTACACTAGAAATAATCTCAATCTCCCTCCCTCATACACATTCGGAGAAATTTAGGATACATATGGTGGCCTTTAATTGCGTGCTCTTATTTAGCAGTTCACTCTCATTATTCCTATTAAGGATTTTAAAACGGAAATTTTACCGGTGAAACGCCACCAACTGTCATTGCAGTGTCGTGGGGGGGGGTGGGGAGATCACTGATTGAAACAAATGTATTTTCTGACAGAAGAGAGGGGATGAACTTCTGCAATTTTCATGAACGTGAAACTAGTTGGACTTGGCCATGGCCACTTCTGCCAACATCTATAGGGAGAATACTTGTCCCAAGCCCATGCCCCCGTATTCACATAATATTATTTCTGCAGGTACCGCAACTTCAGAACAATGACCTGTCCAACTCCAGTTCAGTATTCCTGTGTGACATGTGATAGTAGTGGAGAAGTCGTGGCAGCAGGCACCACAGACACCTTCCAGGTATTGATTGGATTGAATAAATACAAGACGTATATGAATTTAGAAAAGTCTTACTGAACATCTGATTACTCACATTGTGAGATATGACTACTTACCCCTCTCCCTCCTATAGATCTGCACTTGGTCCCTCCAAACGGGGCGTCTCCTGGAGATGTTATCCGGTCACGGTGGTCCAGTTACCTCGTGCGTCTTCGCGGAGGGAATGCTAATCTCCTGCTCCTGGGACAAGAGTGTCCGGGTTTGGGACACGTTCCAGTGTAAAGGCACCACAGACACCCTAACACTCTCCTCGGATTGTACTGCACTGGCCGTGGCGCCTGATCAAGGGAGTGTAGCCGTAGCAACCCTGAATTCAGAGATAACATTCTACCTTTTAAAGACGGGCGTTACCATGGGGACAATCGAGGGAAGAGATGATCTGTGGGCAGGACGGAGTGTAGATGAACAAATATCCGCCAAGTCACAGAAGAGAAATAGATGTTTCACTAGTCTCTCATATAATTCAGATGGGTCCCTTATTCTAGCGGGGGGAAGGTAAGAGATCTTTTGTGTTTCAAATTCATCAGCCTAGATAGTGTGATAAGATGAATTCACCTCTATCATCCCCCTCTATCATCCTCTTTCTCTATCTCTCTCTCTCTCTCTCCCTCTCTCATCCCCCCTCTCTATCTCTCCCTCTTTCTCCCCCCTCTCTCTCTCTGAATCTCATGGTACACTCCGACACACCCCCTGGTGTGATTACATCCTCCCTTTTAGGTCAAATGTGGTATCCCTTTACTTCACTGTCGTATAATACTCATCAGTCTGTCACTTCTATCTCGCTCTTCTTCCTCAGTCTATACCCTCTCTTTCTCTCCCACTTTCTGTCTCTCTCGTTTACCAAACTCAAATATTTCTCTGGCCTTTACCCAAATCCCATATGCAATTATTTCCTATTTTTACACAACCCTGAAAACTCTAATGCTCGCCCAGATCAAAGTTTATCTGTATCTACAACGTGGACCAAGCTGTCCTACTAAAACGATTTGAGGTGTCCCGGAATCTCTCCTACGATGCGATGCTCCAGTTCCTCCGTAGTGATGGAATGTCCGGGGACGCGGGTGCTATGGCAACTCTTGATACGGCTGAATTCCAGCATGGGGAGGAGATCCCACTGCCGGGGGTGGCAAAGGGAGAGTTTTCAAAGAGGAGAACACACCCTCAGATATCTGTTAATGCCGTTCAGTTCTCACCATCAGGTATAATAGGTTTTAGTTGTTTGCAGACTGTTATAGTGTTTGTTTGTGGATTGTTTGGTGAAGTGAAGGTTAGGTGTTCAGTTCCTAAATCTTCAATCAGAAATCCCACCACACACAATCAGACTGGATCCTCATGGAATCCAGTTCTACACACACACACACATGTGAAACTGCTGTGTAGAGAGCTGCACTGTGTGTGTTTGTATCACATTTGCCGCAAGTTAGCCTACACTCAATCTGTAAACACCACTCAGACAGATACTCAGACAGATACTAAACACTTTCGGGATATATGCAGACTGAACAAGTTCCAACCACACTATCTAGTCTAGATAAGTAGTAAACAACCAATCAGAACTCGTTATTTAGGTCACGTGGCTAGTTATCAGCCAATCAGGGACCAACATTTTCTGAACCAGTTCTGACCTCACTATCTATAGTCTAGACTTTGAGGAAGTCAGACCAGTTCTAAATACACACAGACATACAAACTATACTCTCTGTATCTCACAATTAACTAACATCTCCCACTATTGCCAGGTCAGAGCTGGTGTGCGGCCACCCCTGAAGGACTACTGATCTACTCCATTAATTCTGATGGAACGTTTGATCCAATAGAGCTAGATAGTGACATTACGCCTCAGGCGCTACGGGCTGCTTTAAGTGAAGGTAAGAAAACAAAAATCTCTCGAGACTTCAGAATCGCAGGTTTTTTAAAACTTTTTTGAAATTTTTTTTTTCGTGTTTCGTCACTTTTTTAGCCTTTTCGGAGACTTTTCGCAGCTTTTTTGCAGCACTTTTTGTGTTTTTAATGGTTTTAAACAAAAAAGGGCATTCTTTAATCAGAAATCGAATTTATTTAAAACAAAATCAAAAAAGAGGGTTTGCCTGTTTCGGTAGGGCTGAACTGCGTGCCTATTCACCGGTGCTATCCCGCTACTGACCAGTACGGAAGCTTTTGCCTGCTGGCTTTCGCCCCTGGGCCTGTACGCTTCTCATTATCAACCTGGACCGCTTAGCCTACGCTTAGCAACCCATATCGGCACCGGCCTTAGCGTGGACACCAGTTCAACATAGCACAGCGCAGCTTCCTCAAGACATCCCCCACTTTATACCTCCAAGTAGCTGGATTACAGACTCACGCCACTGAGCCCGGCGATAGAAGAGTAATTGCGGGGAATATATAGCATCACACACTGCACCAATTATACCATATTTAGAACACACTAGAGAGAGACTAATCCCTTCCTCCCTGCACAGGTAGTCCTCTAAAAGCACTTCTTATTGCAATCAAGCTAAATAGTCTGGGGTATGTGCAGGAGGCGCTAGAAAGGACCCCAGCAGAAGATATACCTTTTGTTGTAGGATCTCTACCCTCTCACTACGTTCCCCCACTTCTCAACTTTCTTGTCGAGCTGGTATGTGACTTTTTGTACGTGACTTTTTGGAGCTTATTTTGGGTGTTTTCCTGTTTTAACACTTTCTATCTCTCAGGTAACCTCTACGACTCATCTCCAATTTTACGTGTTGTGGGTCAGTGAGCTGTTGAACAGGCATGGTGCTGCAGTGAAGACCCATACCAGTACCCTCAACGGTATCCTATCAGCAATCTCAGCCCAGTCCAAGTCTCTTTCTTCCCTTTGTGACCAAAACACATATTTCATGGACGTTATTTTGACAGTTGGACAATTTTCTAAGGCACCCCTTTCAGAAGAGATGGAAGTTTTTTAAGTGATCACATTTTTATACCGTTTTAACGACTAATTTATTATCTTTTAACCCTCCGTAAAGTAATTGTCATCTCTGCATACACCACGCCCAAGCAAGATATGTGTGATTGCAAAAGAAAAAGTTCTCACTGCTCTTGAGCAACGTAGCGCTGAAAAGCTATCACTCGTTTTGGGGGTTCTACTCTGGTGAAAGTCTATCGGACGGCGCGCCGACAAGCATGGATTGGCGCGCAAGGGAACCTCCTCTGCGCGAATAGGGTCTGTGGCGTGACATCGCGTGTTACAACATCGTGGTGTTTGGTGACATCGTGGTGTTTGGTGACCCGTTCCCAGATATCCGACATCGACCATTCGACCAAGCCCCGATCGGTTGTGTGGCTCACACTGTGCACCGTTATAAGAGGGTTCGGTACATCAACCGAGTGGCAGTGATATTGTTTTCGGCAAAGCATCTTCAAAACGAGTTAGCTACGGATTTTGTAAATTAATAAATGACAATCATGCAAAAACAACAAAAATAAACAAAGTAACAAAAAATATATCCCTCTTTTTCTATCAAGCCTCGACTACGGAAGTTTGTTTGGCAATCGAAGAGAGGTAAGCGACAGAGTTCACTCCACCACACACATGGAGTCCTGTATCTGGTGAGAGGGCGACACACTCCAGATCCGTTGGGAAGGTTCGGGTACTTTGGAGGGTCAGTGAATCAGTTCCTAACTCCCACAACTGTAATGGGAAGGAATTATTATTGGCAATAGGGATATTAGTAGTATAGACTTAGGAAAGGTAGCTGAAATTGTATTCTGTCGGATGAGGACAGTTCATTTTTGCTCGACCCTGTTTCGCCTCGACCTCGCCCGGAAAACAAAAAGGGCTTGAAGAAAACACGGTTTTTATCCCCCCCCCCACTAACCTGAAGAGAGTCCTCCCCTACACTGGCAAATATGTTCTCCCTATATCGTCTGATTTGGCGGACTGAGTGAGATGTTGTCTTGTGGACTGGTGCACATGTCCTAGTGTCCCACAGAACAATCTTGGGCAAGAAATTAGTTTAATAAGATATTCGGTATTTGTTTTCTGTTTTAACCCTTCTTTTGCAAAAACTGTAATTCGTCGCGGGGCTGAAAAAACGCAGTAAATCAATAATTTTTGTTCGTAAACATTTCTAATTCTACTCACACTGCAATCGATAGATCCGGACATCAAGTGAAACTCGCTGCCTGACCAGCACAGCGACCTAACGGCCTCGTTATGTCCCCCGGCTAGGGTGCTAAATCCTCCCCTAGTTCTCCGATCCCACAGTCTAATGGTGCAGTCCTCGCTGGCACTTGCTACCACTTCTGAAGAGGGTAGTCCAGCACACTCCCACACACCCGCGATGTGACCTGCGGGGAGGTTGTCATGTGACCTAGGGGGAGGTTGTCATTTCTTCACACACGTTACACAGTTATTTAATGGTACAAGGGGGATGGGGTAGAGAGATAGCTGCCATCCAATAGAGTATAGAAAGCAGAAATAAAAGGAGTGTTGAGTGTTTTTACCTTTTAGTAGAGCTAGGGGAGTGGAACATGTCGTGTCCCAGATGCCCACTGTGTTGTCCCAGCTGGCTGTGGTTATCTGTGAATCTGTTACATCAGCCCAACCTGTGTGACCTGGTGGGGGGGGAGAGATGTTAGGAACAAAGTATCAAACAGGAACTACGGTTTAGAGATTGCGGAAGCGATTTAGATTCTTCCATGGCTTTTGAAATGTCACATTACATTAGCTCAAACAGACATTCTATGATCTGCCAGTTTAATTAACTTCCCCCGCCCTAAATTAGCATGATTTACATCACCACACAGGAAGCACATGTGACGTCACGCTATGATGTCATTACCTTTAAAAGTAGTCACCCCCTCCCCGCTCACAACATCCCTCAACACAGCGGTATTGTCTGCCGAGCTGGTAACCAACCTGTCCTCACCGAACCACCTGACACCAGTAACAGGCAGACCATGGACCTGGGATAGTGATTGGTTACGAAGTAACCCCTCTAAAGGTCACCGGGCGAAATTCGCGCGCTGGCAAGGGGTTACTTCGTTACCTGGGATAGTGTCGTCACAGGGTCCTCTCCATCAGGTACCGAGTACACGTGAACACCTTTATCCCAAGATGTGGTTGCCAGGCGAGTGGTGGAGAAGTCGGCACCTGATATCTGCCAGAAGTGGTGGGATAAACTCCGCAAGGGCTGACTGATCATATTGCCATGTTGCTAAAATGTTAAGTTGTTTGTTATGCTTCAGGAAACTTCCCGTTCAAAGACCACGGGGAAACAGGGTCGAGCAACGGAGCATGTCATACTTGATCTACTAAACCATCTTACAGAGGGCCACATAGCTCCCTCACAGAGAGAGTCACACAATGTATCATACTTGTGGGAACTTTTATTCTCGAGAAATGTTATTTGTTATCGAACAGCAGCCGGAAAGTATTGTGCAATCACACAATGTATGTTTAAAATCCTACTCCAGGTAGTACGGGTATATTTTAATACTCAGATTGGGCTAGCTGTTATGTCGATAAGTTTTGCTAAATTGAATTTTGTGTGTTGCATTATCCGGTCATGCATTAAACGCGTCATGTGTGCACATAAATGATATGATAAATGATTTGACCTCTGCGGCGCGAGATAACGATTTTGTCCATGTTAAAAGTTTAAAAAATATTATCGAAATCTGCCGTCAATAAAACGGATGAGAAAATATTTCTCACTCTCTCATAGCTCAATGGGCGTGTTTCAGAGACAAAAGAGAGAGAAAAAGGAGATAAAGAGAGAGAGAGAGAGGGAGAGAGAGAGGGAGAGAGAGAGGGAGAGAGAGAGGGAGAGAGAGAAAGAGAGAGAGAGGGAGAGAGAGAGAGAGAGAAATCATCACATGATCCTGGAGAGTGGAGACACGGAGCTGAGGGTAGGAATTAACAAATACTCAGCGCAGATTAATAGAATTAACAAGATCAACAGAGAGAAGGAGGAAATAAAGAGGGAGTATGTTCTCCCTAAACTTAACACTCTCAATTTAAATTAGGGCTCGTTGATCCTACAGCGCTCCTTCTCATCATGAGGGGGTATTTCCTGGAGTCGCACCCCCCCCCTCTCTCTCTCTCTCTCTCTCTCTCTCTCTGTCTCTCTGTCTCTTTGTCTCTCTGTCTCACTCTCTCACTCTCTCTCTCTCACTCTCTCTTCTCTTGTGGCGCCCTCAGGGGGAAATGCACCACAGGGTTGGTGGTGTCTAAATCATCAGCATGTTTTGTGATGGATTATTATAGGGCCGTGAGAGGGATCAGAGAAGGAGAGAAAAGAGAGAGCAAGTTAGAGAGATAGAGAGAGGGAAAGAGGGAGCAAAAAAGAGAGAGATCATGTAGTTGATTGTGCTGAGAAAAGAGATCAAATATAATTGATAGAGAGATCATAGAGAGAGGGAGGCGATCAATAGTGGTTCAAGAGCCAGTGTGGCTACTATGCAGCAGCTATGCACATGTCTTGTTGTTTCAATTTGGACAACTGAAAAAGTCGCAAAGAATAATCTTGCATTCTATTCAATAAGTTGGATCACCATTGTTTGGTAATGAAAAAGTCGTCAGGTATCCGCCATGCCACATGGAATCAGAGTAAAATGCTAACATAAGATATATCCGAGTAGCCACATATTTCTCTCTCTTTTTCTCTTACTTTCTCTCTTTATTTCTCTCTCTCTCTCCCACCCTCTCTTTTCATCTCACTCTCTCCCATAGCCTCATTGTTTTTCAATCTCGCATGATATAGTGATCAAGAGATTCAGTATTTCCCATGATCTGATTAATATAGCGCGATGTAAGGTATCATTTTCATTTGAACTTTAACACCCTGGTATTGCTCCAGTTCTCCAAATGGTTCATTCTAACCTCAAGGCAACTGTTTATCTTGCTACGAAATCAGTTGTTTGATGTATGATGAAGAAGGAAGAACTCCTGGTTTCAACTTATAATATGCTTCTTATTGACGGTAATAAAAGGAATTTGGGGTGTCACATTTCCATCTTATTTTCAATTTTACAAGAAGAAATTAGCATTACTCAAAGGGAATGTTTAAAATCATTTTTTCAAGGCAAAGTGACTTTATTTATCCTCCCCTCCGTCAAGGGTAACTCCCGCTCTTTCCAACCCCCTTGCTCGCATTATTCATCAGTTTTCTTTCAACTGTTCTCCATGAGGAGCAGATCAACACACACTGATTCTTAGAGATCTATTCTTTGCAATCTACTGTCTCTGATCTCGCTCTCTCTTTCCCTCTCTTACAAAACTTTCCCGTTTTCTCTCTTCGTTGCAAGTTCCCTGTAAATTCTGTCAGCAAAGCTCGGTCTATTGTTTTATGCAAGTGTTCTAGCCGAATTTACATTACTTTTGTTGGACGACTTGAAACGCGATTTTCTTGGGCTCTCTATCTTTCTGTCTCCCCCTGGCCTCATTAGCGTTTCTTGTTGCTGTGCAGTTTCAAAACATGGGTCAATGGATTAGTAGATGGGGGTTGTAGCATCATGGGTCAATGGGTTTTGTGATGTTCACGTCATGTCGTTTGTGTCACGGACAGACATTGGATCTCCAAAACAAATCTTCCAGGTTGTTTAAAAAGTGTTCACTTCGTTCCATTATTAATTAGTCAAGTGAGTATTTTGTTCAAAAAACACCATACCAGTTCGAAATGACCATTACTAATCATTGATAACATTGGACATACTCTCAACCATGAAACACAATGCGTCACATTACCATGAAAACAAGAACATGGATTATGACACATTAGGTTATCAATTGCTTCATCAATATTGATAGTAAATTATTTGACGTTGTATCTACCCGAATTTAACGATTTGGTGTCATCCTAATTATACGTGTGATCTAAAAGCCTGAATTAAAAATGACACAACTTTTCAAGATTGGTTTTTAATTCTCTTGACTCTTGTTTCTTAATTGAACTTGAAACACCCTTTGTTGTTGCTCCCATTTTCTCTCATATCCCTTTCTTTCTCTTTCTTTCATCCCCCTCTCTTTCTCTCCTCTTTCATCCCCCTCTCTTTCTCTCCTCTCTGATCTCCCTCTCCCCTTTAGAAGATTGCACAGAATTTTAATTTTAATCATAGAGCTCGGTAAAGTAAATCTAAGACTAGATAAGTTTAATTAATTGTATTCTGTCGTGGGTAACTAGCCCGCACTCTCTCTTATTTTCCCTTTGAGTTTCTCTCCATTTCTTTGGGTTACACTCTCTCTCTCTCATTCATCCTTTCTATCTCATCCGGTCCTAAGCTTTGGGTTCTTCGACGAAACTGCGACTAAATATATACTAGCGGAGAGTGGAGCTTTCTCTATTTCTCTATTTCTCTCTCTCTCCCTCACTCAGTTTGATTCATTTAGTCCAGTCAGGAGGGGGTAGTAATACTAAACACTTTTGTTTATCAATTCCCCTAATTGAACCCCCTCCAAATAACCATCTGCATCTGCCGCGGGGTGTTCTGCCAATGATGCCTAGTGAGTGAGCCAGCTAGCTAGATGGAAAGAAGAGAGAGCTAGAGAGGCACATGTTGCACCTTTCCAATTTAATAGACATGGACTTTTCTACCGGGGGGAGGACGGCATGCGGAATTACGATTGGCAAATAGTAGCGTAAAACGTTTACTTTTATTGTACAAACAGCTCCCTGATATTGAGAGAATGAATGAAGGACCAATACATAGACAGGGGAGAGTGAATGAATCCCTGAAAGAAAATAGATTGAAATGAACAGAAAGAGAGAGGTAGTGAGAGCTGGAGAGAGATATACAAAAAACAGCTATTATATTTACAGGTCTACCGTTGTGGGTACTGGGTAGGAGAGAGAAGAGAGAGATCAAGAGAGAACCGTTCGGGAGAACTTTACTATTAGCTGGGAATCGGGCTTACCCGACGGCGGGGAGTTATATGAGTATTATAAACGGACCAATAACTAATGAAATAGCGAGCATTTTTATGATTGCACGCCCCTCTCTCAGTATAGTGCTCGCACTAATAAATTAGGGATTCCATAGCCCGAGCCGGGGCTGCTGCCTGATCGACCTTCCCGTGACCAGTGGGTGGTGCAACTGTAAACAACAGCTTTGTCTCTCATTCTTAGAGTGAGATCGGAGAGCTGAATCCCCCCCGTCTTAGCTCCGATCGTTCCGAGTAACTCTTATACGATTATTTTTATTAATATTGGAAAGTAGTCCTACACTACAACAACTGGTGCACCAATCAATCTTTATATTAATCTACCGACGAAGCAGTTGAGCCCCTCTTCATGGGACCTTCTTCTTGTCTATTCTTATCACTTTTAATTTCGATAACTTTCTGTAAACAATATCTAGATCTCAGAGTGGTGGCAGAGAGATAGACAAGTAGATCTGATCTGTTTTTAACTCATGATAACCATCTTTCCCAACTCAAAAGTTCCATCATCATTAGATTTCCGAAAAGTTAGTTTTCCCGAAAATCTACTGAAATCTATGTTTGGACTATCAGTTTTCCCAGTTGTGGAGATTTCCCACGAGCGGCACGTTCTAATATTAAACCTTTATGTTTTGTTAGCACGCTCTGGGAGGGGCACCAGGAGAGAAAGAGAGAAAGAGAGATGGAGAAAGAGAGAGATAGTGAGAGCTTTACCGGACGTGCGTCTCGCAGCCCTTGGAGAGGTCAGGGAAATGTGCACTATAATCTAATCAGGGTGGCCGGGATTAACCCAACCATCGCAGTACTGAGGGATTCCAATTACTATCTCTCTCTCTCTCTCTCTCTCTATCTCTCTCTCTCTCTCTCTCTCTCTCTCTCTCTCTCTCTCTTCCCTCTCTTTCTTATAAAACTTTCCCGTTTTCTCTCTTCGTTGCAAGTTCCCTGTAAATTCTGTCAGCAAAGCTCAGTCTATTGTTTTATGCAAGTGTGTTCAAAGCCGAATTTACATTACTTTTGTTGGACGACTTGAAACGCGATTTTCCTGGGCTCTCTAATATCTTTCTGTCTCCCCCTGGCCCTCATTAACGTTTCTTGTTGCTGTGCAGTTTCAAAACATGGGTCAATGGATTAGTAGACGGGGGTTGGAGCATTATGGGTCAATGGGGGTTGTGATGTTCACGTCATTCCTTGTCGTTTGTGTCATGGACAGACATTGGATCTTCAAAACAAATCTTCCAGGGTGTTTAAAACGTTCACTTCGTTCCATTATTAATTAGTCAAGTGAGTATTTTGTTCAAAAAGGCATATCAAACACCATAGCGGGTCAAAATGACCATCACTAATCATTGACAAAATAGGATGTATACTCACAGCCATGAAACACAATGCGTCACATTACCATGGATATAACCATGGCTTATAATATATTAGGTTATCGATTGCTTTATCATTGATTTGACGTTGTATCTACCCGACTTTAACGATTTGGCGTCATCCTAATTATACGTGTGATCTAAAAGCTTGAATTAAAAATGACACAACTTTTTAAGATTGGTTTTTAATTCTCTTGACTCTTGTTTCTTAATTGAACTTGAAAACACCCTTTGTTGTTGCTCCCATTTCTCTCATATCCCTCTCCTTCTCTCCTCTTTCATCTCTCTCTCCACTCTGCCTCTCTCTGATCTCCCTCTCCCCCCTTTAGAAGATTGCACAGAATTTTAATTTTAATCATAGAGCTCGGTAAAGTAAATCTAAGACTAGATAAGTTTAATTAATTGTATTCTGTCTTGGGTAACTAGCCCGCACTCTCTCTTATTTTCCCTTTGAGTTTCTCTATTTCTTTGGGTTACGCTCTCTCTCCCTCTCATTCATCCTTTCTATCTCACCCGGTCCTAAGCTTTGGGTTCCTCGACGAAACTGCGACTAAATACTATATACTAGCGGAGAGTGGAGCTCTCTCTCTCTCTCTCTCTCTCTCACTCAGTTTGATTCATTTAGTCCAGTCAGGGTAGTAATACTAAACACTTTTGTTTATCAATCCCCCTAATTGAACCCTCTCCAAATAACCATCTGCATCTGCCGCGGGGTGTTCTGCCAATGATGCCAGCTAGCTAAGAAGGGAGAGAGAGAGAAAGAGAGAGCTAGTGGCACATGTTGCACCTTTCCAATTTAATAGAGATGGACTTTTCTACCGCGGGTGCGGAATTACGATTGGCAAATAGTAGCGTAAAACGTTTACTTTTATTGTACAAACAGCTCCCTGATATTGAGAGAATGAATGAAGGACCAATACATAGACAGGGGAGAGTGAATGAATCCCTGAAAGAAAATAGATTGAAATGAACAGAAAGAGAGTTAGAGAGGGAGTGAGAGAGATAGTAAGAGAGAGCTGGAGAGATATATACAAAAAACAGCTATTATATTTACAGGTCTACCGTTGTGGGTACTGGGTAGGAGAGAGAAGAGAGAGATCAAGAGAGAACCGTTCGGGAGAACTTTACTATTAGCTGGGAATCGGGCTTACCCGACGGCGGGGAGTTATATGAGTATTATAAACGGACCAATAACTAATGAAATAGCGAGCATTTTTATGATTGCACGCCCCTCTCTCAGTATAGTGCTCGCACTAATAAATTAGGGATTCCATAGCCCGAGCCGGGGCTGCTGCCTGATCGACCTTCCCGTGACCAGTGGGTGGTGCAACTGTAAACAACAGCTTTGTCTCTCATTCTTAGAGTGAGATCGGAGAGCTGAATCCCCCCCGTCTTAGCTCCGATCGTTCCGAGTAACTCTTATACGATTATTTTTATTAATATTGGAAAGTAGTCCTACACTACAACAACTGGTGCACCAATCAATCTTTATATTAATCTACCGACGAAGCAGTTGAGCCCCTCTTCATGGGACCTTCTTCTTGTCTATTCTTATCACTTTTAATTTCGATAACTTTCTGTAAACAATATCTAGATCTCAGAGTGGTGGCAGAGAGATAGACAAGTAGATCTGATCTGTTTTTAACTCATGATAACCATCTTTCCCAACTCAAAAGTTCCATCATCATTAGATTTCCGAAAAGTTAGTTTTCCCGAAAATCTACTGAAATCTATGTTTGGACTATCAGTTTTCCCAGTTGTGGAGATTTCCCACGAGCGGCACGTTCTAATATTAAACCTTTATGTTTTGTTAGCACGCTCTGGGAGGGGCACCAGGAGAGAAAGAGAGAAAGAGAGATGGAGAAAGAGAGAGATAGTGAGAGCTTTACCGGACGTGCGTCTCGCAGCCCTTGGAGAGGTC
>AVPN01002483.1:2088-13472 GCA_000695325.1 Pleurobrachia bachei | reverse complement strand
GAACCCTGGGGCACTCCAATGCATACACTTACTTCAGCAGACTGGTAATCACCTATTTTGACAACAGCTTTCCTTCCTTCAAGATAAGAAGAGAACCATTTGAGAGCTGTTCCTCTAACACCATACATGTGCTGCAGGCGACGAAGAAGGATAGTATGAGGAACAGTATCAAAGGCAGCAGAGAGATCGAGTAGAAGGAGTACTGCCTTACTTTTCTTGTCAGTCATCACGAGTAGGTCATTAAAGATCTTCAGGGTGGCCGTTTCACAGGAGTGCTTTTTTCTGTAGGCAGACTGCACTGTAGCAAACAGCTCGTGTTCTTCCAGATGTTCCGTCAATTGTAAGGAAACACACTTTTCGATGATTTTCGAAATGAAGCTGAGGTTAGAGATAGGCCTATAGCTTCCAACATCGTTGCTGTCCAACCCTTTCCCCTTGTACACCGGCCGGATAACTGCTTTCTTGAGGACAGAGGGAAATACTCCGTTCACCAGACTAGCGTTGACAATTGCTTTGATGATTGGGATCAGCTCATGTATACAGGTTCCAACGAGCTTAGAAGGCATGGGATCAAGGTCACAGATTTTATAATTCATCGAACGAATGATCTTCACCAGCTCATCACTGGATACAGGTCTGAAAGAGTCAAAATTAGGCAGGCTATTTCCATCCTCAGGACCAGAAACTTCCTCGGTGTCTGCACGCATTGCTTCAATTTCTTTGTAGATCTTGTTGATTTTCTCTTGGAAGAATTCAATGAATCTCTGGCATAGTTCGTTAAGATCCGTGTATTCAGGAAGTACTGATGAATTGCCATCGTTCCCCAGCAGACCATTCATGATTCTGTAAGACTTCTGCATATCACCACCTGCTTCATCAAGCTCCTTCCGATAATATTCATTCCTGACGCCCACGATAAACTTGGTCGCTGCTTTAGCCTCGTCACGTTTAGTTCGGAGACTATCCCACAGTTTGTCAAGACACACAGATTTCAGCAGCGTGGCCAGATACTGTCGTTCAGCTTTCCTCCTACGACGTTTAGCAGCCTGACAGTCACTGTTATACCACTTGGGGCCGGGATCTTCGGGAACAATCATCTCAGTGATAGGGGCAAGTTCATCAAGAAACTCAGTCAACATCTCGTCATATAGTCCAATAAGTTCCTCAACATCCGATGGGAAGTTTTCTATGTCACAGAGAGGGGACTGTAGGATTGAGAATATCAGCTGTTCAATATCCAGTGATTTCATGTCTCTTTTCTTCACCGTGACAAACTTCTTCCGCTGGGCTGTAACTCCATTTTCTAGGGTGAATGACACCAGAGCATGATCAGGTACAGCAGGAATCATATCCACATTTAAATTGGAGATAAGAGAAGCACCAGGTAAGGTCTTGGCAAGGACCAAGTCCAGTGTACCTCCCGCTATATGAGTGGGTTCGGAAACAAATTGATGAAAATGATGGTCATCGAGAAGCCCGAGAAAGGTTTTAGTTGATCCGGAGCGGGTATCCTGCACATGTATGTTGAAATCACCTGAGATAACTACCTCTCCATACCTTTCCGAGAGGTCATGTAGCAACGATTCGAATTCATCGAAGAAGGTAGTGATAGAGCTGGATGGAGGGCGATAGATGCCAAGAAGACGGAGGGGTTGAAACTTGGGTCCCTGAACTGTAGGATTGCAGCTCTTTTGAGTGATAAGGGTTTCCACACACTCGAATGATGAAAACGAGCGTTTTACCTGAACATGGTGGAAGGATTTCCTCATGAGGATGGCGACACCACCTCCTCTAGAGCCACGCGGCCTGCTGACCAACTTGTAACCATGCTCTCTAGCCTCTCTCTCTATAGCTCTCTCATCTAAGTGTAACCATGTCTCGCTTAAACACACTGCATCAATATCACTGTCAGAAATACTTAATGAAACATCTAACAACATGTTACGTAACGAGAAACAGTTAACAGTGGCCAGTTTTAACCCTACTGGTTTTTTGAACGAGCTTCATTGAACTTAGACAGATACAAGGGACAATCTCGACTGTTTGCAGCGTGGGCAACATCTGACTTTTTCGCAACAGAACAGTTATTACATTTAGGAATGAAACTTTCGTTAGATTTTGCCAAACAGTCTTTAGAGGAATGTTCTTGAGAACAGTGGGTACACACTGCACGTCTGTTACACACATCTTGCGTGTGGTGGAAGTCCTGACAATTGTAACACTGAATAACCCGCACACGATCCACCACCCTACACGACGTATAACCATAACTACTCCATGTCCCAATATCTGCCGTTTGATTGTAGTAGGAAGTCTCAGTCCAATTGTACACGTATCAGGGACTTGATCAGGGAATCGAACATTTTCCCTGTAATATATAACATCAACGTTGTCATTGTCCAGTTGCTCATTCTTCTCCTTGAGCATATCAAGTATTTCCTGGCACCTCGTATGTCGGTCTGTGGTTTGCCTTATAGAGTCAGTGAGTGGAAAATTTAGGACAGTGAACTTGCAGGTGGGTTCAGATCGGACTCTGACAGTTGTTGAGGAGAGGTCCTTATTGAGGGCATCTGCTGCCTTATCACCATCAGTACTAGGCACAGTGATGATCACCGCATTTTTCTTCTTGACCAACCGAGAGACGGGCGTTTTAGAAAGG
Organism: Pleurobrachia bachei; assembly: GCA_000695325.1. NCBI lineage: Eukaryota > Metazoa > Ctenophora > Tentaculata > Cydippida > Pleurobrachiidae > Pleurobrachia > Pleurobrachia bachei. Next base: position 10,813 of record AVPN01002483.1, on the reverse strand, counting down.
GCTGTCTCACTGAGCCGGTGTACTTCATCAATATTAGCCTCATTGCAGTCAACGACGATTTTCCTGTATGATGGTTTTGATGGAGGGGTAGTAAGAGGCGTGGTGGTTGGGAGTACTGTAGGGAGAGAAGGTTTTTCAGACATAGCAAGTTGGGCATAAGATGGTTTGAGTTGCTGAATGGTTTCCTTGATAGTCAGCTGGAGTTCTTCCCGGAATTTGACAAACCGCTCATCTTGTTGTTTTCCAAGTTTGACGAGGAGATCAGTGTCACTCTTATTATCATTCGGAGCTGGTTTGTTCCATTGGGTGGCTTCGCTCCAAAGCGCTCTGTACGCTATCTTAATAACCTTCCATAGGTCATTCCTACTGACTGAACGTTCAGTGTTTCCAGACATTTCTCCGTCATTTTGTAGCAGGTCAAACAGGTTCATTTGAGTGAGCATTTCTTCAACAGTCTCCAGCTTAGATTGGATATCGGGTGGATCAGCCATCTTGCTCCTCGTGTCAGACATAGGACTGCCCATCGTGGGCTGGTTTTCCATTCAATCTTCCTGCTCAAATTAATTTGTTTAAAGTAGTGTTGAAAAGTTTGAACTCTGATTTGGGTTAAATTTTGCGTTATCGGTTAGTATTATCGATTATTTATCAGATGTTGTTTGGATTACTCAAATTGGCGATGTGGTTGCGTGGTCATGTCGTTTGCAAATTACAAAAGCTGAAGTCGGTCTGAAAAGTGAAAAAGTCGGTCTGAAAAATCAAAAGTGTAAAAATTTTTCCATCGTTCCCCAGCAGACCATTCATGATTCTGTAAGACTTCTGCATATCACCACCTGCTTCATCAAGCTCCTTCCGATAATAGTCATTCCTGACGCCAACGATAATGTCGCTGCTTTAGCCTCGTCACGTTTAGTTCGGAGACTATCCCACAGTTTGTCAAGACACACAGATTTCAGCAGCGTGGCCAGATACTGTCGTTCAGCTTTCCTCCTACGACGTTTAGCAGCCTGACAGTCACTGTTATACCACTTGGGGCCGGGATCTTCGGGAACAATCATCTCAGTGATAGGGGCAAGTTCATCAAGAAACTCAGTCAACATCTCGTCATATAGTCCAATAAGTTCCTCAACATCCGATGGGAAGTTTTCTATGTCACAGAGAGGGGACTGTAGGATTGAGAATATCAGCTGTTCAATATCCAGTGATTTCATGTCTCTTTTCTTCACCGTGACAAACTTCTTCCGCTGGGCTGTAACTCCATTTTCTAGGGTGAATGACACCAGAGCATGATCAGGTACAGCAGGAATCATATCCACATTTAAATTGGAGATAAGAGAAGCACCAGGTAAGGTCTTGGCAAGGACCAAGTCCAGTGTACCTCCCGCTATATGAGTGGGTTCGGAAACAAATTGATGAAAATGATGGTCATCGAGAAGCCCGAGAAAGGTTTTAGTTGATCCGGAGCTGGTATCCTGCACATGTATGTTGAAATCACCTGAGATAACCACCTCTCCAGACCTTTCCGAGAGGTCATGGAGCAACGATTCGAATTGTTTGATATAGTTGTAGTTATCTGTTACCAGCTGAGGTTCAACATTCATCTCTTCCGAGGTTCCAGCGTAATCCAGTCTCATGATCTCCATAACATAGTCATTCACGGATTTTATCAATAGTTCATTCGTAGGGTTATCGCCCTCGTTATCTTTCGTTCCCATCACTACCTAGAGGCTCACGCCTCAAATTAATTTGTTTAAAGTAGTGTTGAAAAGTTTGAAACATTATGTAACATGTGCAGAAACATTTTCGAGCACTTTAGATGACACAAAATGTTATGTGGGACTATCTGCCTTCCCAAAACGATCGAAAAGCGCAAAATTTGATCTGAAATGGATCAACTATGCGAATTGCGAGTCGCGTTTTTTAAAGAAGACAAAGTGGTATGCGACATGATCGCTGGAGATGTGCGTCTCAATCTGAGCCAAAAGACGGCTGGCTCAAAGGGAGGGGCTCTATAAGAGTAGTTGATATCTGTGTTAAAAACTGTTTTGATTGGCAAAGTTATTATTTTTGAAGACTTCATGCAGTGAATGGTTGCTGACTGATTAGATCGGTAGTTACCTTTCCATGGCACCAACGCGTAGTATTGGGACACCCCCTTAGTTCCGGTAAATACAGCTGTGTCAACATTATCCTTCCAAGTGGTAGTACAATCAGAAGAAGTGCTGAGATTAAAAGTGTACTCTAGGACTTTCAGACCATTGACACTAATATGTAGGGTTGTTTCGCTCTTATAGAAGCCCCACGCATTATCATCAGCATGAAGTGTTGGGTTGATGGGGAGGGCGATGTAGTCGGAGGTACAGTAACTTATCCAGTAAAGAATTGTGCTACCATAGTATAAAATTATGTTGCCAACCCATCTCGATCCCCTGTAAAAGTAATGGTTAAAAACAGGGCTCTTGCTTGAGTTGGAAAAGTCTTTACCAAAACAATTTCTGTATCCTATCAGGAACCAGAGACAGAAATACCTTGCCTAGTTTCGGGAGCCCCGCCCGCAAATGTAAATAAAAGATAACATACAATATCAGTAGACCCCCATGTATAATATCAGTAGGCCCATCATGTCCTACCTGTAGTTTGTAAGCCACATGAACTTGTGTTCGTTGTTCTGTGTGGTTGACTGAACTAACAGTTGTTCCCCTTCCTCTATAGTCACCAACCTGTCCAATACTGGAACCCAAACTAAAAATAATGGTCAATGGTTTAGTAAGGGTTGTATGATTAAAAACTTTGGGAAAAATATCTTAGAAACACGAAACACTAAGAATAATAATAACCTGTTTTATTGTCGTAGATTTCCGATATTGCAGTATCGTATACAGGATGCACCAAGAATTCAGTGAAGTTATATGAGGTCTTCTCCGCACACCCAGATGATACAGAATTATAGTTGTAGTTAATCACCTCCACTCCTTCAATCTGTACTGTCAGTACCTTCTTACCAACATTTACCACCCAAGTTTTGGTCCCGGTTAGAGAGTGAACAGGGGATATTGGATAATGATTGAGTGCCACATCCATAGATGTACATATAGGGTTTGGTTGTCAGCTTTTTGATCTCAATACTAATACTTTCGTCTCCAGCATAGAGAGTAGTGTAGATTGCACTTGATTTAGTCAGGGAGTTGGTTTTAAAACTAAATTCTCTGTCATCAGTTAGGGGATAGTAGGTTAACGGTACTAGTCTACCTTTCGCCAATCTGTAGGGGGGGGGAAGAAGGTGTTTTGATTAAGTCTGCTAGCTTTTGCTCTAGCATCCTTTAATGATTCGCTCAGCCCCGTAAACAATTTCTAGCATGGCACACTTATTAAAAATAGAATTAACTTAGAAGTTAGACACTCACCAATTGATTGGGACAGTTTAAAAAGGACGAGGAAAACCAAACATTTCATCCTCGCTTTGTACTAGGAAGTCATCAATACTGTAAGCTTATTACTTATGGGTAATCAAGTATCAACTAATGAAGGAACAATGGTAATGTAGGAGCATGGAGAGGTGCTTCTGACAGAAAAAAGTGACAGAGTTAGCAAGTTCTACAGACTCTTCCAATGTGACATTTAAATTAGAAGAAGAAAGAAGATGCGAAACATAAGTTGAAGTTTTGAGACTCGAGACACCCAGCGGCCCCTTTAGACAAATGGACAAGAATAGGACAAAATGGACAGGTACCTGTTCTTTGTCTAATGGAAGGACTAATGGAAGGAAAGAGTACCATCATGAGAATGAATTGGGATACTTGCGGTCAAAGTTGGCTTAAAGTGAGAGGTGCACGAAATTTGGAAGTATGTCAAAACTAATTGTTTGTTACAATCCTTGGTGTCCAATTAAAAGTTTGGTGAAAAGATGGCGTCTCTATGTTGCGTTTGAAATTCATTCATAACAAGGCACATACATGGATGTGGGATGCACGTGCAAGCTTCTAACACAAGTTAGAAGCATGGGACCTTCACTAAAGTGTCCCTAGGATCAAAAGAAACTATGGTTCATCTTCAAATTATAATAGAGATTGTGATCCGTCATCATACAGTGTCGGTTGAGCTTTATGACGGAACAAAAAGATTTGTTTTCACTTTTGTCTGCCCTACTCAAAGAAAAGTTACCCTATTGCAATATCGTCAATAATAATATTGAGGAAGAGGAAGTACTCTAGCTCTCTAGAAGTACCTATAACAACTAGCTCTCACTTCTGCATAATCGCCATCCAATACGGAGAAACAGTTTTTAGTGCACTTTTCATGTTGCTGTTGCCATGCTTTCTCTTACTTCTACAAGCGGCCAATTCCAATCCTGCTACTAAAGTGTGTGATATTGATCAATGCAGTAAATTTATCACACCTGAAGTACCGGCGGGATCCCTAACCAATGGAAGCGTACTGGTACCTATAGGTGACAGCTGTAGTATCGAACTAACTAACTTTAGTATTACGTCCTTTATACGGTTATACATGGACAATATGGAGGCCTATCTGAGATATGCCGATTTTAGACCGGTCTACGATCTTGATGTGTATATGTATGCCAATATGACAGCATCCAATTTGACTGGAATTAGGCTGTTTTGGAGTGGTGACGCATTTGCAATTATCTATGGAGAAGACAGCAAATCTGGAAAATTGTCATTTTCTGAGGATGTTCCCAAGGATGTTCGAGAAATAGACAGCGGCTGGTTCCTTGATCTCACTGCAGGATGTTCTTACCTGGCGATATGTGAACAAACATGTGACACTCCAAAACTAAATCTACTGCAAACGACAGAGAAGGATGTTACAGCGGTTATAACATCCCTTGACCCAGTTAGAGTATCTTGGTTTGCAGACGACACTTTGGTGAAATATGGAACTGTGGAGGCTGGCTATCAACAGAACATGACAATCACTGTAGATAAAAACAGCACTCAACAAGTCAGGGTGAGTGTTAACAATACTGTAACTGGACAGAGTGAAACACAAAGTATCATACTGGAACAGAACTGGGAAGAAGATGGTGAAGAAGAAGATTAGGGTAGAATCAGGAATTGCTGATAACGACAAATATGATGATGATGATGATGATAAATGCCAAAGAATGAGGAATTACATGATCGCCCTACCAGTTGGTTCTGTTATTATACTGGCTGCTATCACCTTCCTTATAAGGCGATCCAGGACTCCTTGTTCCCCTTCACCCCAAATGATATCCCCCCAGAGTCAGCCCGATACTGCAGTACCCACCTCTCAAGGTAGTGTGGAACTGCCAGTTACTACTCATGATACATACGAAGAACCAGTATACGAGAGATTGACCTCCCTGCGTCCTCCTTGTACAGGGTGTTCATTTTGGATCTTTACAAGCGTTGGGCTTCACCTCCAAGAAGACGGAGGGGTTGAAACTTGGGTCCCTGAACTGTAGGATTGCAGCTCTTTTGAGTGATAAGGGTTTCCACACACTCGAATGATGAAAACGAGCGTTTTACCTGGACATGGTGGAAGGATTTCCTCATGAGGATGGCGACACCACCTCCTCTAGAGCCACGCGGCCTGCTGACCAACTTGTAACCATGCTCTCTAGCCTCTCTTTCTATAGCTCTCTCATCTAAGTGTAACGTACAGAGCGAATTTGTGTGACGTAGTTATAGTGACAGTCTTTATGAATTTGAAACATCTAACAACATGTTACGTAACGAGAAACAGTTAACAGTGGCCAGTTTTAACCCTACTGGTTTTTTGAACGAGCTTCATTGAACTTAGACAGATACAAGGGACAATCTCGACTGTTTGCAGCGTGGGCAACATCTGACTTTTTCGCAACAGAACAGTTATTACATTTAGGAATGAAACTTTCGTTAGATTTTGCCAAACAGTCTTTAGAGGAATGTTCTTGAGAACAGTGGGTACACACTGCACGTCTGTTACACACATCTTGCGTGTGGTGGAAGTCCTGACAATTGTAACACTGAATAACCCGCACACGATCCACCACCCTACACGACGTATAACCATAACTACTCCATGTCCCAATATCTGCCGTTTGATTGTAGTAGGAAGTCTCAGTCCAATTGTACACGTATCAGGGACTTGATCAGGGAATCGAACATTTTCCTTGTAATATATAACATCAACGTTGTCATTGTCCAGTTGCTCCTTCTTCTCCTTGAGCATATTTTCATAAAGGACCGTGGAGCATACAGCCAGACACCAAACGGAATATCTCACAGTGAGTGGAAAATTTAGGACAGTGAACTTGCAGGTGGGTTCAGATCGGACTCTGACAGTTGTTGAGGAGAGGTCCTTATTGAGGGCATCTGCTGCCTTATCACCATCAGTACTAGGCACAGTGATGATCACCGCATTTTTCTTCTTGACCAACCGAGAGACTTTCGTTTTAGAAAGGGCTGTCTCACTGAGCCGGTGTACTTCATCAATATTAGCCTCATTGCAGTCAACGACGATTTTCCTGTATGATGGTTTTGATGGAGGGGTAGTAAGAGGCGTGGTGGTTGGGAGTACTGTAGGGAGAGAAGGTTTTTCAGACATAGCAAGTTGGGCATAAGATGGTTTGAGTTGCTGAATGGTTTCCTTGATAGTCAGCTGGAGTTCTTCCCGGAATTTGACAAACCGCTCATCTTGTTGTTTTCCAAGTTTGACGAGGAGATCAGTGTCACTCTTATTATCATTCGGAGCTGGTTTGTTCCATTGGGTGGCTTCACTCCAAAGCGCTCTGTACGCTATCTTAATAACCTTCCATAGTTCATTCCTACTGACTGAACGTTCAGTGTTTCCAGACATTTCTCCGAGTAAAACATCGTCCAGTTTGTCCAAGTAAACTCACTCGTAAAGAAGTTGTGTCTCCAGCTTAGATTGAATATCGGGTGGATCAGCCATCTTGCTTCTCGTGTCAGACATAGGACTGCCCATCGTGGGCTGGTTTTCCATTCAATCTTCCTGCTCAAATTAATTTGTTTAAAGTAGTGTTGAAAAGTTTGAACTCTGATTTGGGTTAAATTTTGCGTTATCGGTTAGTATTATCGATTATTTATCAGATGTTGTTTGGATTACTCAAATTGGCGATGTGGTTGCGTGGTCATGTCGTTTGCAAATTACAAAAGCTGAAGTCGGTCTGAAAAGTGAAAAAGTCGGTCTGAAAAATCAAAAGTGTAAAAATTTTTGTGAGATTTTTTGAAATTTTATATTAGGCGGTTTGGCGCGACACAATACGTGTAACGCGCGAAATAACTGCAGTATTGTTTGTTTCGACGCCGCGCGACCCGGTTTTTGTTTTTGCGCGAGAGCTTTTTTTTAAAGTTTTTCGCATTTTCTGTTTGAAGTTTTTGTCTGACAAGTCGTGTCATATTCGGTACTTGGTTAAGATTCTACCAGACCAAAATCAGATCACAAGACTCATTCTGGAATCTGATCTTGATAGGGCCTGGCTGCTGTATGAGAACCCCCGGCGGCCGGGCGCCGGCCCTGGACCCTAGGGGCTGGGCCCTGGCAGGGCCGCCCTGCTGGACAGAGACCATAGTTCTAGTCAGCTTCTCGAGAGTCGAAATGTATCCGACGCAACCGGATTTAATTTCTATCTTATTGGGAAGTTCGAGAAGTTTCATTATTTATTAATTTTTCGGATTTTGAAATCTAGGCATCAGATTGGCTCGCACAAAGAAAATTGCCCATACTTCCAGATAAGGTGCGTTGGATGTGTCTCAAAAAGCTCATTCAGAAATGCCCCGTTCAGCAGGTGTTTATAGACTAACTCAGACACTATCTCTACAGTTCGATTTGTAGTATCTTGTACTCCGTAGAATTTGGTTAAATTATGCAATCATACATTGGGTCGTCAGTCTGCTCTTAAATGGCCCACAACCCACTTTGATTTACGTATTTTATTACAATTTACTCTATCCTGAAGTTGAAAATTATCTTTAGACCAGCATCTTTAGACCAGCTGTGCAGTGACTGGCTGTCTTATTTTAATTTCTCCTTCCGTTTCTCTCCGGCCATAATAATGCTACTTCTGCTCTCAGCCTGTCAAAAATATGCCCTGTAATTCCCCAGATGTTTGGCTAATTCTGCTTCACGACACATCTGTTTAACGAACATGCTAATGCGTCAGAGAGAAAGCTCATGTCATGTGAGCGGTGTTGTGATCGTGAAGTTGAGTGGTGGCGGTTATGTTGTGGTTTAGTCGTGTCCGGTACCACGGTCCTTCCCGCTCAATGTTTTCTTTCCATTGTAGGGCATTGAATGATGAGTAGTTAGAGAGGTTTACTACCATGGACAACGTGACTCTAACAATACACTTCAAGAATAGAGTCCGACTCTTTTATCCTAAACACCTTCCCGGACCTCAACTAACAATGTAAGTTATATTATGTTTTTATATTTTATACACTGTTTTAAATGATAAAACACATTTCACAAACTCCATATTTCTTCCTTGTATCACCTGTATGTATCTCTATAGTCCCTGGTAAATGACTAAGGCGGTTCAAGGGGTCCCGCCGCGCAATTTTTGCTGCTATTCTTTCAAATTTGGCCCGACCAATGTGTTCCAATATCTAAAACCAACCCAGCCGCACACCGTGTATAGTTGGAATCGACTGTATCTCCCGTTTCCTGTTTGCTAGACCCCTGAAACTACCGGTAACGCGCATAACGAACCGCCTTAGTCATTTGGCACGGACTATAG
>AVPN01002479.1:0-13472 GCA_000695325.1 Pleurobrachia bachei | reverse complement strand
CACAGGGGATGCGGGGATGTGATAGTAGAAGGATGCTGACACGTTACTCTGGTCCATAGCTTCACTGCTAGAGTTCAAAAGTTATCGAAGGAATACTGAACAACCGAAAATATAGTTGTCTGGTCAGAACAATTATATGAGACGAATGGCCACAGTTGGCAATTTTTCACAACAATTTATTGCGCAACGATATCTAAAGCCCTGATATGGGTATGATAAGATAACAGCAAAGTGGGAGGTGACAAATTAAAAGAAGATTGAGACGAGATGTTGTCAAGCCAAGCCAAAAGCCAAGCCAAAACTCTCTCTCTCTCTCTCTCTCTCTCTCTCTCTCTCTCTCTCTCTCTGAGACTCTCTCTGAACTGTCGCGTCGCTACCATTATCATTGATTTGGCACGTGGTGGATGGTTGGGATCTTCTCAGAAACTAGCAAACTATCGTTTAGAACTTGTCAGAAGCAACTATGAAGAGTATAGTTTCAAACAAATGGGTATAAAGAGACAAGAGCTTCATGTGATATGTCAACCTTTGTGTGACAGCGGGAAGTCTTGGTACGTGAGTACTGAGATCAGATCCCTGATCACTATGTTGACTGGAAATTGAACCAGGGTGGTATAGAGCATGTCTCTCTGAGGGTCCCTGCTTCAATTCCTGGTCAAACCCAGTACTTTTCCATTTTCTAGAAATATAATAAAGATTAGTTTCGCGTCGAAGCCTAACAAATTTCATTATATATTTCACAATAATGTGACAACTTAATTCAAAACTTCACTTGGCGAAACGTTAGAGGCTGACGTAAAAACTCTGCCTTTTGGTTGAGATATTCAATTTATCTCTCCGTAACCGAGTTCAGCCCGATTACGTGTGATATTTCCCCATTCATCTTTCTATAACAGATGGCGTGAGTGTGTATCAGCACCAGAATCCTTAAGGAGATATCACTTCCTAATGTTTCATCTGTAGGTTGCCTTGTTCGACTCTCCCTCCCGTTGTAGATTGTTAAGGTCCAACCCTCCTTCCCTTTGTAGGTTGTTGAGATCCAACCTGATGGACCTGGATGACGAGCAAGTGAGTAATGCTGAAAATCTGGCATTGAATCCATACGGGTGGAGACTCTACTGGACCATCTACAAAGAAGGTACATTGAACACCCTCCTCCCCACCACTCCCTGCGCCACCCCTCCCCCACCCCTCCCCCACCTTCCGCCGGCCATCCAACCCACCCCGTATTGAACCAGCTAGACACTGCCTTATCCGTCCGTATAGCGATGTCTCGTCCCTAAATAGTGATATCCCTGTAGGAAAGAATAATGCGGAGGGAAAGACAGTGTTGTACAGACTGAACAGTCCAGCTGTAGGTCAACAGTACGAACTGGTCACCAGTTATAGCACCCCATCCCGAACTGCCAGGTACATAATCCGAGGTTACCTTGTATTGTTCATACGGTGTAACAGCACGGTGTAACAGCACAAGGGTAACCCTATCTTCTCCGTTACTACATGTTACTGGAATAGAAGTTTCGCTCTAATGAGAAATGTATACATTTCCGTTGAACTGTTCCCCACTCGATGTTGTTACATCATGTTACATCCCCTTTGGTACAGTGTGATGATTAACAAATCACATGTTCCCCCTGGTACAGTGTGATGATTGGCATTAATCACATGTCCCTCCCCCTGCCTCAGTGTAATGATTGATATCCGTGGAGGAGGGAGCGTCTACCTCCACGTCTCTGACAGTATCCTCTCCCTGGATCCCTCAGACAACACCCTAAACCTACTAACACAGAGCACAACTAGTCTCTCTACTGTCACACTACACGGTGATGTCTTCTATGGGCTCACTAAGACAGGGGAACTACACCAGTTTGACAAGGGCACTGGAACCCGGTTAGGTAGTCCTGTTTCTGGAGTGTTTTATGAAGGAGCACTCTTCCTCAAGTCAATAACCAATGACAACCGACCACGAGGGTAGGTGAAACTTAAAACCGGGTATTTCAGAGAACAAATCTAGAATCACCAGGCACATTTGACTGGGAAGTAGTTAGTGACATGATACATTACACATATTGACGTGTTTCACAGGATTTGGCGAAAGTATTGTGAGACGACAGCCACGGCTTCTGAACGGAACATAACCTGTCCAGTGGGCAAGGAAACACCCAACACTATCTCAACCATCCTTGTTACCCTCTTTGCTTCAACCAATGATAGGTAATTAACAAGAAAGACAACGATATAATATGGTGCTAAATAAATTGACAATGATAGGTATAAAAACAAATCGAGTTTGATAAACCTGGTATTCTAGAGTTTACACCATGCTACACGTCTGTAGCTCAATCTGATATATCTCCAATATAGGTCCTGCCCATCGAGTGAAAGTGAGTGTAGTGTTGATCTCACCAACCAAGTGGAAGGGCAGTGTCTGGGAAAGAGTACCTGCTCCATATCGCTAGAAAGTGTCGACCTTGGAAAATGTACTGACATCGAACAACTGGTGAGTTATTTATTTAATTTATTAATTAATCGATGTAATTATTACGAAATACAAGGTGGTTCTCGTGGATCCTAATACATGCTGGTAAGAATACCGCCTCTTTCTGCACCTAGCAGGTCATCCTCCAGACGCACCAATCACAAAAAAACCTCTATTTCTACAGGTAGTAGAGGTGGAGGTAGAATGTGCACAAGGTAATACTGCATGTTCTGCTGATATCTGCGGTAAAGGGCTCTGTCTGACGGACAATAATGGAACACCACACTGTCTCTGCGATGATATGCATTACCCGGGACCTGATGGAAAATGCACCCGTATGTAATAAGCGTGTGTGTGTGTTGGTTTAGAGTTCAAACCGTATTTTGTTGATATGGGGATGTTTTGTTGGTGTGTAATTGACACTCAAGTAGAACCTTGACTTCTCTCTAAATTTTATTGGCCCCCAATTGGGCCGTCTCCTGAAAGTGTTTCACAACCTCTCACTCCCCTTCTCCTCAGACAAGAAACACGAAGTGTTGATGAGCGTCTACTCCCGACTCGCCCTCTACAGCTCACAAGAAATCCCCCCTGAAGGGGAGCAATACACCTTCACCGCTCTGCGAATCTTTGCGGGAGTTGGAGGTTTCTCAGTGGTGTCTCTCCAGGGAGACCACGTGTACTGGTGGAATAATGAGACTCAGACAATTAGTTTCAGTAACAGACAGGCGGAGCTACCACAAAACACAATCCTTGCAGGTATAGGTGGTGTTAGGGTTTTGTGTGTTGTGTGTTGTGTTTTGTTGAACCCCGGGGAGCACGGGGAGGGTCGAAGAAGGGAAGGTGTGACAAGTTTGTGTGGGTGTAACTAATTGAGATTGCCCTCTCAGAACAGTCATTGTAAGTGTAACAATGCCCTAGTGTAACAATATGACCTCCTCTCCTTCAGAAAATGTGGATATAGAGTCCATGGCATTGGATTTGTTTGGGCAGGTGTGGGCGATAACGAGGTCCTCCCCCGAACAAGCATACTATGATACCGTCTCTATAGTTACCCCGGGATTCCATCGGAAAATATACTCCAGCCCAGGTAACCCGGCTATAGAATACTGGCACGTAGCATCTTACTACAACCTCACCTTACACCTCACCCCTCACCTCGACTCACACGCTCACACCCTTACAACTCACCTCACCTCACCTCACCTCACCTCACCTCACCTCACCTCACCTCACCTCGACTCACCCGCTCACAACTCACCTCAGAACCCCACCTCACACCCTCACAACCTCACACCCTCCGTGTTTATTTGTGTAAACTCACCTCTCAGGGGAGTATCTGAGCATGCTAAGGATCTGCCCGGACGAGGAGCTGTTCTTCTTCGTAGTACAGAACTCGGCTCAAGTAACCCTCTACAAACATGCCATGGATCTCTCCGCTGAACGAGTAGAGGTATTGCCAAATATTATAGTTAGTAGAGCTAGCCCTAGTTATTAGATACTATCCTATTTAGTAGTTATAGCCTGAAATCATCTGGTTACTAGCATAGTTACACTTGTTTACTAGCCTTGTTACCTAAAATAACTCTTAATTGCGTTCAAAGTGCACCATTATATAATACTAGCGCACCCATTGGGTGCGCCTCAAGTAGGGGCTTTTTGATAATCCACCCGGCTTCGCCGGGTGGTTTTTTGCAACTTTTAACGTCAATAACACGGTTGCCATGGCAACTGAATTGGTAACTATGGGGACTGGCATGTTAAAATTCATTTGAAAATATCAGCAAACTTATCAGCAACAGCTTTACAGCTTTGTGCCCATAACGTGTTTTATGAAGGAGCAGCCTGTCGCTTAGATACCGCTGAACGAACGACTACTTCGACGTTCATCTCCAACTTATAATAGAGATGACCCATGAATATTTTCCTCCCTCCCTAGTTGTTATCCTGGCCCGTGTCCTACAAAGGATTGATAACGGACATAACAGTTGACCACAACACTACAACTCTCTACATATCTTTCCACCAATCTGCCTCTATCTACTCCCTCAACTTCATAGAAACAGAGGACCCCGTTCCCTTGACAATAGACCCAGATATAGGCATGATCCGATCCCTAGCAGTGACAGACTCATTCCTGCTGGTGGCCGGTACTGGGACCAGCCTGTACAAGTTGAGGAAAACCGGGGATACTGTCAAGACGTATAACAGGGTGTCAAGTGGTGGTGGAGATGCAATCCAACTGATTGAGCCCACTCCGGATCAGAGCATGGCGTGTCTGTGTGGATTCTTCTGTCTGGGGAAGGGGAGCTGTCTCTGTCCTGACTTCTATGTTCAAAACAGTACCACGGGCGAATGTAGTAAGTATACAGGCCAATTTTATATCCTTTCCCCCCAAGTTCAAGTTCGTTATTTGGCCATGAAACCCAAACATGTTGCCCTCCATCACCAAGGATCCACTCCCTCCCTCAATTCAGATGGTCTGTGCCTGGTTAACAATGGTGGCTGTGATCACATGTGTGATGTTATAGATGCTAGTTCCACGGTGCAATGTTCCTGTCACGCTGGATACCACCTTGATACGGATGGAAAATCTTGTATTGGTAGGTAACCACATGGAGACCATAGAAACCATAGAAACTAAGTAACCTTTGAAACTTAGTAACCATGGAAAGTTAGTAATCATGGAAACCTAGTAACCGTGGCAACTTAGTAGCCATGGAAACTTGGTATTTTGTATTAGCTAGCCAAACAGTCTTGTGTTATTTCACCCCATCCTATTCCCTATTATTATCAGAATCCACGGATTTCCTGCTGGTCATGGCGGATGGAACACTATACAAATATAGGACAGATGGGGACACGGAGCGGGTCCCCATGGCAACCCAATTGAATGCATTTGATTTCGACTATGATGCTAGGCAGCTGATTTGGCATGACGTGGTGTCTGGAGCTATTGTGACTGGAAATCAGACCGACCACTACAGTCTTCACAATGGTAATTTGACTGCTCTGGGAATGGGAGATCTGTGTGTTAAATTAGAGAGTTGAGAAGCTATATTATCCAGCTATCCAATTAACATATGGACTGTTATTATCCAGCCGAATCTAACTGATATATTTTAGATGGTAACTTCAGTGATATAGTGAGTGTAGCATTTGATTGGAGTTCTCGAAATCTCTACTTTATCGAGGGTAGCACCAAGTCTAAAATCGGTAAGTTGTGTCTTGAACATACAGTCGTAATTGGCTCGGGAGTTATGTATGCTAGTGTGATACCATGGTAACAGTTGTTCGGATTCTGCCACCGCTCAAGTTATATACAATATCCTACATTGCAGGTGTGCTCAGTGTAAAGGGAACGATATCTCGAAATCTTCTCCTTTATGGTCTTCATAGGGCGAGTCTTCTGAGATTACATCCTTCCGCTGGGTAAGAAACGTGAACCGACCGACACAAGTAATCAACCAATCAGAACTCGTTATTTAGGTCACGTGACTAATTATCAGCCAATCAGCGACTTGTATTTCCATTTTTAGGTATCTGCTTTACGTTGTGTTTGGGGAGGCTGAGACATTTGAAGTACAACGTGCAAATCTCGATGGAACTAACAGGGAGACACTGTTTGCACTCGCATCTCAACCCCAGGGATTCGCTATTGACACCATCACTAACAAGTAATTTGTTGTAGAGCTCTAAAGCACATGTATTATTGTATGTTTCTCTATACCGGTTCAGAACGGTTAATTCTGAGAACTAAATACAGTTGTATAACTTTGTTGAGAACTAATAATCACACATAATTTTACAGAATCTACGTGACACTCAAAACAGCAAATAAGATATTCGAGTCCAATGTTTTGAACGATGGCCCCAGCTCCGAATCAACCACTGCTACCACTCTCACCTCCATTATTGATACAGTGACGAATCCTACTAGTGTCGCGGCACATGATGGACACCTTTACTGGGCCGAGGAGAGCAGGTAACCATAGCGACCACCCCACACATTCACACACCATGGCAACACTCTCCCCCCCCCACACACACAATCCTACTAGTGTAGCGGCCCATCCCCCCGGCCCATGATGGAGATCTTTACTGGGCTGAGGAGAGCAGGTAACTATGGCAACCACACACTCGCACACTATGACAACACCCTCATACCATGGCAACACCCCCACACATTCACACATCTTCAGGAGATGTTTTGTTATTTAGTTACCATGGCAATTTAGTTACCATGGCAGCAATACATTTCCAGGCAGGTACCAGGAGGTGCTTTGTAATTTAGTTACCATGGCAACCATACGTTTCCAGACAGGTATCAGGAGGTGTTTCGTAATTTAGTTACCATGGTAACCACACATTTCCAGACAGGTATCAGGAGGTGTTTTGTAATAGTCTCATCATATATGAGCGGGTTAATTACCGAGTTAATTGGCAGGAACACAACTGACATGAACCCATACCACCCACTGACATCCACCAGCTCTGTAGCATTTAATATGGAGACAACGATAAAGGGAGACCAACATATAAAATCAGTTCCAATTATCATCACTATCTTTCTCTGGAGAGCCTGTCTGCGTTTCCTGAGCCTCATCGCCAAGTTCCCCTGCATCTGATCACCCCGTCCAACTACGTTATCAGCAGATCTGTTTGCCAGTGTGTGGATCCACAGGTAGCTGATTATTATCACAGGAAAACAGAGAAGATTTGCTGCAAGAAGGGCCCATACAAACTCTTTTTGAGGATTGTTCAGCCTTACAAGATACTTGAACAGGCATACCCCATCGTTCCCATAAAAATGGGTACTTCTAGCATCACCCACCCCCTCTGTAAACATCTCTCCAACAAGAGATCGGATCTCCTGCCAGCTCAGGGAGGATGGGTGTTGTCATCTTGCCGTAATGTGCTCGGATGGTAGCCACAGCTGTGGGTTTGTTGGTGGAGCCGGAGAACAGGTTGAGTGCCTGATCAAAGACCACACCGTTCACAAACCAGTCCTCGAGTGCGGGGAGAAGGGGGAGTATGGCGAGTAGAGTTATACCGAGAAAGAGCACTATAAACATGGTGACACCTGCCCATCTGCCACCTCTGGATAGGGGTGGCTCGATGGAGAGTCCCCGGCGAATCCGTCCTGCCCGAACCACACCTGCCAGTGTGATAGCTAGAAATGTTGAGTTAGATCCTATCGTGCTAATTACACCCAGAATGGCACATGTGTGGCCGCTTAACCAGTACATCTGGTCCCTACAATAGTGATCCTTGAAGTATATTCCATCAAACACACCCAATGCCACAAGGTACCCTCCAACCATAAGATCGCCTGTTGCTATAGCAACCAGAAGGCAGGAGTTAACGAATGCAGACAGATTCTTGGAATTCTTCTTATATCCCCTCCGTATAAGTCTGAACAGAACGAGAGAGTTAAGGGAGACACTTAGGAGACCAATGGTCCATGATGCTGACAATAAAAAGTGGGATCCTATGAGGCGTGTCTTGCTACACTTCTCATTACATTCATCTGACGCGTCCTTACAGTCTATAACCCCATCACACAGGCGATCCAGAGACAAGAATTGATCATGGTTACCATGGTTACCTCCCTGGTTACCACCCTGATTACCTCCCTGGTTACCATGGCAACGGAAATGGTTCACACAACTCTCTTCATCACTCCCATCACCACAATCGTCCACCAGGTTACACACTTGCCGGTACTCTACACACCTACCATTAGCACACAGGAACAGTTCATTACCGTAGCCTGTTGCAGAGGGCAGAAGGAAGGTGAGGAAGGAATTGTTTACCAAGGTGAACACTCGATCAGGATACTGTCCGGTGCAGCTTGTGTGGGTAATGGGCCGTGTTATGGGACATGAGGCATCATCACAGAGTCCCAGACAACTCTCTACTACATAGGCCTCTCCGTAGAGAAACCTGCAAGATCTATTGAAGGATCTTGGTATCATGACATCACTCTTCTTGTCTTTACCCAGGGTGACATGGTCTGGGAATACCTCCATCTGGACCTTACTACAATCTCCCATCAACATCTGGTAGCGGAGATCACCCAATCCTGGCAGACAGAACGGGCTAACTTTTGTAGCGGCATGATCACTGATCTGCATCATTGCTGTAGCGGCATGATGATCTGGATAACTGTTGATCTGCATCATCGTTTCCATGATTACTGCTGATTGACTGCTGCTCGCTGCTGAACAAACCTTCCCTTCACCCTCACACGCATCCCGTCCATCACACAGTTTTGAAATCCTCTCTAAACCACCCCCACACTTGTACATCCCCTCGCATTGCATACCCACCGCCAAGTAGTATTCATGGTTCCCGGAGCGACATCGCGGCCACAATCCCTCTTTCTCATCTTCCCCCTCCATACAGTCTGTATCACCATCCCCTAACCACTGGATGGGAATGGATAACTCCCGCCCGTGCAGGTACCTCCTCCAACACTTCCTCTCTGTCATCTCCCCACAGATAGGATGGCTCTCATCAGCCCCACCCTCACAATTCTCCACCCCATTGCACAAGAGGTGCTTGTGGATGTGACACTCTGTGTGTGTCTCCAGTCTCACACACCTCCCATCAAACATGTCGTCACAGAGTGTCAGGGGTCGCGGGGTGGGTTTACATATTATCCGGGTAGAGATGGTTGAGGGGTAACCGTTAACGGTACAGTTAACCCCTCGTAGTGAAGGATCACTGCAGTTTGTTTGATCCATAAAATCTGGGCAGTACGGCCTAAACTTTCTCTCCACTCCATTGTCTTCCTCCACTGCACTGCAGCGGGTATAATTGAAAATGGGTTTTCTTCCTTCCTTCTCCGTCTCGAGATCCAATATCCCGTCAGGAATTCCAATAGTTAGCCCCCACCTGAAGTGTGATCCACTGCACCAAAACTCATTGTCAGGATCCTCACAGTGTTTCTCATCTCTCCCATCCCAGCAATCAGGGAACCCGTCACATATCCTCTCAGTACCAACTAGACTGTCTTTAGTATACCCGAATCCAATGTTGCACATGATGCCATACCTGTATCCATTACATTCATCCTCCTGATCTGAATCTGGGCCAGTAACCGTTGGGAGAGTCCATTTTACTCCATCACAGGATATGTTGTCAATCATCCCGAAAGTTCTGTTAGATGTCATCATCCTCTTCTCTGTCAACTCCACTTTATCACAGTACCCCTCAATGCTGGATGAGTTGGTTTCCTTTGTCATGGAGTTGTGGAACACTTCTTGGGACAAGAGACACGCCTCTTCAGCTGGGACAACGTATTGTAGCTGGGTGGTGTCATGGGTGTCCTTGTTATTCTGGTTGGAATTAAGGACCCCTAGGGTAAAATACCCACATAACGGAGCGTGCTCACTCGTTACTGAAGGTGCCCTCAGGGGAATGTGCCCACAGACTTGGTAAAACAGGGGATCGTTCGGGCAACGGCGAGAAAAAGCTGCCACCGGAGAGATAGTAAATTCTGAAAAAAAGTAGATATTAGCTATCATTGCATTAGCTTTTTGTTATTTGAAATAATGATATCACAAAAAATGTGGCCGTGGTCTGCACTCTGCAGCTCATATAATACGTACCGGGTAAAAGGTTGGCTTCATAGTAGTGGTCCGACTTGGCACATTTGTAACTACGCCTCCTAGTGATCCTATTGATACACACATATTTGAAGAATCGGTGCCTTGTTATCCTTAGGGTACACTTCACCTCTTGGTCTCTTGACGCAGCTGTACTCAAGTCTAAAACAACAATTAATTGCGTTAACTTCTTGGTTTCCCTGTCACAAGTAAATGCGAAATTGATGACTTAGTTTCAAAGCTGAATTTCCTGATGAATTTTGGACTCAAAGATCAACACTGTAGCTTTGATCTACCTTGGTCATCAGGGGTCCCTGCTGTGACACATGCCAATAGCACCACAATTATCATCAAAAGATTTAGGATAAGCCACATGTCTGGTGTGACCAATTGAAGTGGGAAATATTGTGATCCCGGCTCTTTTATACATGGACAAGTGTCCACTAAATTCTTTCTCTCTCTTTTTTAAATGACTGGCCTTTTCCATCCTGCCACCCCTCATTATGTTTTATAAAAAGAACTTCTTTTGTTTTCAATAAAAGGGGCTATTTAGTAAAAATATTTTACAATATGTTGGATTCCCATTGGAGTCTGACAGAGTCCTCGGCCAATTTGAAAATCTGGCATAAGAAAGAGGAGCTCTTTAGAAGAGTTTTGTCCGCCAATTCGTGAATGGAAATTTAATTTGGGTGAATTTAATGCCATCGTTTTCTTTCTCTTTCTTTCTCCCAAAAGGGGTACTTTGACTGGTATATTTCACAAAGAGATCCATTTCCCAAAATATAATGCTGAAAGAAGATGCTAAATAGGTACAGGATCAATGGTCCCCCACCCCTGGCAACCCCTCCCCTCCCCTAGTAACATGCCCATTGCCCTCCCTCCAGCCCCCCTGGCAACCCCCTCCCCCTTCAGGACGATCTGGACAGCAGACGGTGCAGGTGTTGTGAGACAATTTGGGCAGTTGCCAGTATCCCCCTGGTAAAATCCCCCTCTCCCCTGGTAACCCTCCCTAGTAACCCTCCTCTCCTCCCCTCAGGATAATCTGGACGGCAGATGGTGCAGGTGTAGTGAGACAATTTGGGCAATTGCCAGTATCTGCAGCGACCACTGACATGGCCTTCTTTACACCCACCAAGTTCTTTAGTAAGTTGCAAAACTGTGAGTAAGTTTATTCTTCCGCGACTTTACAAAATGAGAACACTGGTTTATTTGTAGACCTGGTGATTGACTAATCAAGTCCCCCAAATTATTAGAGGTTAACGGCTGCTCTGGTTCTAATTTCGGATGTCAGGAATTCTGCTTCGGAGCCCCAGGGGAAATGGCATCACCTGTATGCGCATGTTCAAATGGTAAGTGTTATAAATTATAGGAAACTCTGCTAAACCCTCCTCCATTCTTACTCCACACGATCAACCCTGACACCGAATTGACATGACACCCGGTCCCATTACCACTGCAGGAATGTGTCGCTAAACCATCTGATACCCAATAGGCAATAACTGCACTTCAATCACTCCATAACCACTGTTCTGCAGGTGTTAAACTAAACCAGGATGGTAAGAACTGCGGAGCAGATCCGTTCTTATTAGTATCAGGGACCTCAACTATCACTGCTACTGACCTGAAAACCAGGACCAGTAGGATTGTAGTGGCTAACCTGACCCAGGCTGTCATTGTGGATTATGACCTGAAGGTATGCCTTTCTGTCTATCTCTTTCTTTCTGTCTTCCTCCCTCACCTTCCCTCCCTTATTCTCTCTCCCTTATTCTTTCTGACCTTTCCTCTCCTTCTCTCTCTCTTTCTCTCTCACCACCCTCTCTCACCTTCCCTCCCTTATTCTCTATGTCCCGTCCCTAATAATTCTTCTCCAGGAATCTAAAATCTACTGGACGGATGTTAAGGATAATGCTGTATACCGAGCGAACATGGACGGAACCAGCAGGGAGACTGTCATTAAAACTGGACTTGAGGTAGGTCGATACGATATTGTGATACTAGAGGATCAGTAGCTGTACACGTCACCACGTCGTGATGACAACTCATCGACTAACCCCACACCTCCACAGACGCCAGACGGACTGGCAGTTGACTGGGTGAACCGGCTCCTCTACTTCTCTGAATAACCCACTCCCCCATGTCGTCATGACAACTCCCCATTACAACTCACCCCACTCCCCCTCCCACTCCCCCATGTACAGCTGCCTAACCCCATATACCCCCTCCCCCATGACGTCGTCATGACAACTCATTAACCATCCCCCAACTCCCCCATGTAGACCCCAGACGGCCTGGCAGTTGACTGGGTGAACAGACTCCTCTACTTCTCTGACTCGGTCACGGGGAGGGTCGAGGTTTGTACCTTGGAGGGGAACTACAGGAAATCTCTGTCTGTGATGGGCCTTAAGAAACCAAGGGGGTTGGTGGTGGATACTCGACATAGCTACCTGTTTATTGCAGACTGGGGAAATAGCTTTATAGCTCGGATGAGGACTGACGGGAGTGGTGAGTTTGTCTGTCGGTTTCTGACGGGAGTGGTAGGTGTCTGTTTGCCTGTTTGTCTGTATATATGTATGTCTGTTTCTGAGTATATTATATCTTACCCCATCACCCCCTATAACAGATATGAAAGTGCTACTTAGAGAAGACCTAGAGTGGCCCAATTCCCTGACTCTCAACATGGATACTGGGATGTTGGTATGGGTTGATGCTAGTAGAGATCACATTGGGATGGTAGACACTAACGGTCAAAACCACAAGGTATTTGTTTGGGGGATCAGGGACAAAACCACAAGGTTTGGGCCTTGGGGAGTGAACCTGGGTAGGGTAGTGATGGCAGCAAAGTTACTCCTAACTTGTGTCAGAAGGCGATCAATTGATTGATTTGTTTTCAGATAATCAAGTCTACCAGTGTGGACCACCCTTTCTCAATTGACCAGTACATGGGGACATACTTCTGGAGCGACTGGTAAGAGAGCATTATATAGTTCCTAGTTCGAAATCGAAAAGAGAGTGAACGAGAACGAGAGTGAAGGAGAAAAGGGGAAGTGAGTTATGAAGTGTGGGGGTTATTATAGAGCAAGGCAAACAAAGCTATAGATACTTAGATATAGTATAACTGAACAATCCCCTCTCTCCTCCACCACAGGACGGTATCAAGTGTTATGTCCTGGGATTATCCGGATGGGGAGATGAGTGTGTTTGTAGGAACTAGTACTGAACCCCGGCACGGTGTAAAAGTGGTCCACAACTCCCGCCAACCAACCGGTATGTTTGTATGAAATATTCCATTCTGTCCCTAATTCCCTATAATACCCATCCATACCCTACGCACGATTGATGAACGATCGATAAACCAAACGATCGTTTATCGATCGTTTATCGAT
>AVPN01002478.1:0-13508 GCA_000695325.1 Pleurobrachia bachei | reverse complement strand
CTTTACCCCCCTCTGTGCACTGTTCGGTCAGCGATTATCGAACATCTCTCTTTGGGTAAGTGACTTTACTAGCAAACCACCCCTATGAGCAAATCGAATACCGGGCGTTTAATGATCACCTTCGACCATCCACCAAAAGCTTCCCCAATTCCTCTATCCCCTAATTCCATTATTTCATTTTCCCCCTCAGTTGAGCTCATTGGAGAGGCATCAGACTTGCGGAACAATGCTCGAGATATCATGTCCAGCCTGGTAGGCTAGGAACTAAGGAGGGAAATCCTCACAAAGTCGCATGGGATCAGCCCCAAAAACAATTCCAAATAGTAACGGTATATTTGATATGGTTTTATTCAGAAAAACGGCCGGTTCCAATATTTTTATCTTGAAAATGTCAGTGATGTGTTGAAGATTTGTTTGTTTTGTTTATTTGAAAACGTTAAAATTCTTTGAATAAGGGTTGATTGCGGAGTGAGGCAATCTCAGACTGCAATATTTTTGGAGTGATCCCCCTTTTTTCCGGGACGAGACGCGACAAAGGAGAGAGAGAAAGATAATTATAATATCGTGTAGATACGCTCCTCTTGGGAATATTATATCCTGATTCTACGTAAAATTCAGGAGAATATACTTCTAGAGAAATAGGGATAGTTTTGAATATAATATATCTGTCAGGAACCGACCGAATCAGGAATTACTGGTCGCTGATTGGCTGATAACCAGTCACGTGACCTAAATAACGAGTTCTAAATAACGAGTTCTGATTGGTTGTTTACTTGTGTCGGTCGGTTTCTGATACCTGTAATTGTGATGTGCTGTTTTTTGGTTTTCTGTGTGAATTGTGTCAGAACTGTGAGTTACCAGTTACCACCCTTGCTCTGATCTCAGTCAGCACTGTAAGAAAATCTTTCGGGAATGAATGTCGAAGGTTTTGGCTGAACTTCCATACTAACGATTCTATTCGGTCTGAAGCACTGGATCTTTCCCCCGTTTCCCGGTCCCCCCTTTACTTGAATTGATCCGGAAAAGTTTACTTATCTTATACCCCAGCCGCTACTGTAATAATACACACCTTATTACCGTTCCTCCACTCCACAGCCTGTGAAACTAACCGTTCCTCCACTCCACAGCCTGTGAAACTAACCGTTCCTCCACTCCACAGCCTGTGAAACTAACCGTTCCTCCACTCCACAGCCTGTGAAACTAACCGTTCCTCCACTCCACAGCCTGTGAAACTAACCGTTCCTCCACTCCACAGCCTGTGAAACTAACCGTTCCTCTCCCCTCCACAGCCTGTGAAACGTTGGATGATGAAAGTGAAAAGGTTGCACAGTACAGGCAGCAAATGTGCGAGAAGTTGGAAGAGGCCCTCGCGGAGAAGGGAGGCAAACTTTCCGAGTTGCTACTCCTTTACCCCCCTCTGTGCACTGTTCGGTCAGCGATTATCGAACATCTCTCTTTGGGTAAGTGACTTTACTAGCAAACCACCCCTATGAGCAAATCGAATACCGGGCGTTTAATGATCACCTTCGACCATCCACCAAAAGCTTCCCCAATTCCTCTATCCCCTAATTCCATTATTTCATTTTCCCCCTCAGTTGAGCTCATTGGAGAGGCATCAGACTTGCGGAACAATGCTCGAGATATCATGTCCAGCCTCGTAGGCTAGGAACAGAGGAGGGAAACCCTCACAAAGTCGCATGGGATCAGTCCCAAAAACAATTCCAAATAGTAACGGTATATTTGATATGGTTTTATTCAGAAAAACGGCCGGTTCCAATATTTTTATCTTGAAAATGTCAGTGATGTGTTGAAGATTTGTTTGTTTTGTTTATTTGAAAACGTTAAAATTCTTTGAATAAGGGTTGATTGCGGAGTGAGGCAATCTCAGACTGCAATATTTTTGGAGTGATCCCCTTTTTTTCCGGGATGAGACGCGACAAAGGAGAGAGAGAAAGATAATTATAATATCGTGTAGATACGCTCCTCTTGGGAATATTGTATCCTGATTCTACGTAAAATTCAGGAGAATATGCTTCTAGAGAAATAGGGATAGTTTTGAATATAATAATATATCTGTCAGGAACCGACCGAATCAGGAAATACTGGTCTCTGATTGGCTGATAACCAGTCACGTGTCCTAAATAACGAGTTCTGATTGGTTGTTTACTTGTGTCGGCCGGTTCCTGATACCTGTTATTGTGATGTGCTGTTTTTTGGTTTTCTGTGTGAATTGTGTCAGAAATGTGAGTTACCCCCCCTTGCTCAGTCAGACCTGTGAGTTACTTGCTCTGATCTCGGTCAGCAATTTGGGGCTGATGCAACGTTAATTGGCACTGTAAGAAAATCTTTCGGGAATGAATGTCGAAGGTTTTGGCTGAACTTCCATACTAACAATTCCATTCAGTCTGAAGCAGTGGTCCCCCGTTGGCCGTTTCCCGGTTCCACCTTTACTTGAATTGATCCGGAAAAATTTACTTATCTTATACCCCAGCCGCTACTGTAATAATACACACCTTATTATATTTACCGCACCCCGTATACTAATTTATTCCTAAAAGTATGTGTGTTATATTATATCGTGAGTGTGTTTTTGTATGTATGGAAGAGAGAGCGAGAAAGTTCGCGAGGTCTGTGTGAGCGGTGCTGCATGGCTTGAGCAAGTTTATATCACCGGGCAAATTAGTGAAGGAGAGAGGTTAGAGATCCTATCTTTCTCTGAGAGGGTAGATATCCTATCTCCAGCTGAGAGGTTATAGATCCTATCTCTGTCTCTGAGAGGTTAGAGATCCTATCTCTCTCAGTGAGGGTAGAGATCCTATCTCTATCTCTGAGAGGTTAGAGATCATATCTCTGTCTCTGAGAAGGAACCTATCTCTCTCTCCCCTCACTGTGTCCAGTTGTGTGTGTATTATTGTATAATGATGTGCTGCCGCTGTTTTTGTTTCTTATACGAAACGTTTCCATTTGCAGCACCCCCGCGACACACATCTCCCAAATTATTGTTTCTGTTGTTTTGTTGGTTGTCACGGAAACAGTTGTCATGGAAACAGATCTTTATTGAGGGAGGGAGGGTGAAACATGTGAAAACAGGCTCCAGTGCAGTGATTCTGGGCCACGATACGTATCTTCTTTTTGGGATTGGAAAATGTTTTTAACAGATGATATACAGATGGTATTTCTCCTGTAGCCCCCTTTTTTCCTGAAAACCTATTTTATGGGGATAACCCATGATATATCTCCCTGTGTGGCAGAGAGGCATTCGAGCACTGATATATTATATCTGTTGAGAGTCAAGGAGAGCCCTCTAATGCCATCTATGATAAGTGCCCGCTGTGTGTGAAGTGTGTTTTAAAGTCGTTTTAACAGTTTCTATATTGTATGTTTTTATCCCCCAATCCCCGCCCCGATTGTTCAGGATATATTCAGGTCTAATTAGGCCACCAAATTTATATCCTGAACTGTCATGGTGGGAGGTTGTTAGTCGCTGAGTTTTTTTATTAAAAACAATTATTATAAGTTGCCCCCACACTTCCCCCTTAGTAAACCCAGTCAGCGGCCCTTTTCCCTGTGTTAACTGTTCATTTCTTGAGTCTGTCTGCCTGAGTATAGTGGAAAAGGGGAAAGATTCACTGAAAGTTGCACAGGGTTCTGGCTAGAGATACATGTTATAGACGACCACAATGGGCTTGTGTATTAACGAGTCGCTACATTTACACCACTGTGTCTAGTCGTTCTAACCCTCCTTGGGGGTCGAGCTAGGCAAGTGTCTAGGTGTGAGTGTGTTACAAGATGTGTCAGGACTAAATTTTTTGTTAATTCTACGCACAGTTCTTTTAGCTAGTTGCTGCTTAGACATGGAGAAATCAGCTTGTTTTTCTGTTTTCGATCGGGAACGTACTGGGACAGCCAATTTAAAAAAAAGACAGCCATATTTAAATTTCATAAACTCATTCTGTACAGTACAATTCATTCCTGAATACATCCCTGAATCACTCTCCTAAAATCTACGTATAAACACACACAGTCAAAGTACCTACGTTTTGCCTAGACTATAATAATACACACTTGATTCTAAACTCTCAGAGTCTCATTTCCTTCCCTCGCAGCAGGCATAATGTTAATGTATTCAGAGTGTCGAATACCGAATGAAAACTTTGGTGCTCCCTCCTTGTATAGAGAAACCTAGAGAGGGAAATGCATTAGAGAAATAAAATTGGAAATTCAGGGCCAAATCTCCACAAATTTTACCTGTTCTGGTTTGTACGTTCCCGGTCCAGGTTTCTGGGTGGTGTCACTGGGCAGGAAGTTTCGACCGTTCATCGAGTAAGCTGGACACTTATACTTGTATACGAACGGCACCGTGGTCTTGTACGACCCGGGTCCTGGTGTCTGTGGAAAAGAGAAAGATTAGTAACTCCAGGGGTCCTTGTCAGCGCACAAATACCACATTGTACGCGCGGTGTGATTTTATGTCGAACTCAGTGTGTCGTTTCCAACTTGTCCTAGTGGCTAACCGCCGCGCGCTACAGGTATGTTGGATTCTGATACCCTCACGAGTTGCTACGGTGACCAAGTGCTTTTCTATCATCAGTCATTCTCTCATTTTCGGAGAGAGAGAGAGTCTGGATTTATATATGGGATGGATTCATTGTAATTCCCGGTGATGTATTCAGCATACTTATTAGCATAAGTATGTGATTGTATGTGGTCAGCCTTCCAAGAGAACGAGAAAGATACATCAAGATTTATAAATAGTCTGTTTACTGTTTACTAGTAGTAAAGGGAAAATGAAATGTGATATATTGTGGTCTGGCGTTGCTAAGGACCATAACCTTTGTTGTTTGTACGGTCCCGTCTCCCGATGGAAAGAAAGAGTGTGGGTATCTGAGTATTCAGAGAGAGGGAGAGAGAGGGAGAGGTACAGTGAGATGATACCGAAAGGTATCACACAAGTACTGCACAGTACACTACAGAATTAACTGTCTTGGCTTGAGTGGATGCATGCAAACCTCCATTCAGGACTCGTGAGAGAGTTAGAGGGGGTTAGATGGAGTTAGAGAGTTAGAGAGAGATAAAGATGAATAGCACTCAACATTTGCTAGTTGACTGATCTGTGTGAATGAATCAAAGAGCAATAGAAAAATGAGTAAATATGAGAACAATGCTATTTGTCCAGCTGCAGAATGTTCTATTAGAACAGTCATGAACTACTAAAAACTTGATCTTTTTTGAGCTGGATAGTTTGAACAAGACACCACAATGTTCATTTTAACGCTCATTGCATGACAAGCACGATGCATCCCAACATTGGCTTGTAGCCAGGAAATGTATGAGTTTCATACCTTTTTCAAGTCCTCATGGAAACTTCCTATCTTGGATCGGCCCGTCATTGAATAAGAGGGAGCTGAGCACCAGCCTGAAAGGAGACATTTTGGTATCAGTTATCAGTAGGACCTGGGTCAATATCAATGGTGGGGTCGTGGGAATGTAACGTGAATTAGAAACTTTTTGCACTTTTTCAGTAATGGATTTATGCTACTTACGGCCACTTCCAATTTTGGAGGGAATGGCATATGCATTTGGTGCAGGTGTGAAGGTTCGAGTGAAAGTCTTGGTCCTACATCCAAAGGAATATCCTGATCGTGATTTGCTGCCTCTTTCAGGGGCATAGTGACCTGTGAGAGGGAGGAGTTTAAAACCGGATTTGCTTGTTGGTATCACAAGCATGATAGAGACCGTGCGGTAGACCGTGATCGAGTTTTACAAGTCAAATCACATACTGATAGTAGATGTAGATAGTATCAAAAAGATAGTATCAAGATATCAAACAGATGAATTGATCGAGTTTTACAAGTCAAATCAAAAAGATAGTATCGAGATATCAAATAGATAGTATCAAGACAAGTAGCAAGGTAAATTACCGGGTGCTGGTGTCGTCAGAGGTTTCACGTCCTTGGTTCGACCATGGAGGCTGTAAGCGGGTGCCCCATCGCCCCCAAACCTGGTCATTCTAGCAGGTACCATATAGGCTGGACCAGGACTGCCATTATTGGCTCTGGAGGAAAGCCGTCGACCAAAGGAGAAAGCTGGTGATTTTGATTTGCTGATATCGTTACCGTTGTGACCTGGCAAGGAGGGGAAATTGTAAGAACACATGGACAGAATAGCGGTATTAGAGATAGGAAATGGTCAGAAAACATGAACGGAATAACAGAATAACAGTATCAGCCGTGTAAAAGGTGCTGGTTAAAAACGATGATGTCAATAACATGAATAAACGATGACCACTTATTATATGGCAGACTTGTGACTAAAGCCTAGCTAACTAGTATAGAGACATATCCAGTATTTTGCAAAAATCGTTAGAATAGGGTAGTCGGATATTTGTGCACCTAGGCATTTTATGAATACCTCCGAATTGAATATGGGCCAAGAAGAATATTTTCAGCAGTAAAAACATACACACACACATTCTCTCTCTACATCTCTAATCCCTCCCTCTCTTTCTTGTTGTCATGAGATGAGACCTGTAAGATGATAGCTCTGAGTTCACATAAGTTGCTATAATCTGAATCTCTCTCTCTCTTTAGGCTTTCTACAAATTCCCGTGTGCTGCTGCACTTCCCATTGTTTCTACTGAGAGCTATTTCAGGGGTGGACTGTGGTTTGACTCTCTAGTGTTAGCCAATCCCCCCATTCTATTACCACCCCCCTCTTTGACCGCACACGTGCTACTGCAGTAGGTAACGCTTTGCTAGCACATTTTCCCTCATTTGTATCACCAATCTAGTGTGTTTTTCCTGCTGTCTAGTCTTCTAATTTCTTGCTCTATTGCATTTTGTAATGATACAAATTGTATCATTATGTTGTTTAGTTTGTAGCATAACTTAGACCTTCTACATAAGTATACTAACTAGATACTAACTCATGAACAACTTAGAAGTACCTAATTGTAGTTAACATTTAACATCTAGCCATGCCTGCTCGAAGAGTCAGTGCGGGAGGCAACCAGTCTGGAACGGAGAGCATCTGGAAAACTATTAATAAAACTCAACCTGACCAGCTTAGCGTGGAAAAAGTAAGTACCCTAATTGGCTAGCAAACTAGCTACATGATACAAGATAAATTCCTGTTTAGCTCTCTCAGGAATTGTAACAACCGAATTCTTAAATTGATTTCAGGTGAACCTCTTGCTGAATGAAAATCGACGAGAACATCATACAGATGAATATGAGTTGGAGAAACTGATTGTCCGTCGAGGACAGGTCTTCACCTTTGAGATCGAGCTGGACAGAACTTTCAAACCTGGTACTGACGAGGTTGAAATTTTCCTGATGTATGGGCCTAAACCCAGGATAAGCAAAGGAACGCTAATTAAACTGAGTCCGAGCAAGAAGGAAATATCCAGTAACAAATACTGGACGATGAGATTTGATAAAGCGTCCAGGGGAAACAAACTAAAGGTTGAAATGATGCCATCTGTAGCAAGCATGGTAAGTGTGAATGTGTTGGTGGAGTAAATCATTCAATCTCTTCTTCTTCTTCTTGGAGATCACATAATCAAGAATGAACCTCAATTCAGTATGTATTTCTTATAAGTAATAGACAAGTTTACAATTCTATACCCCCAGGTTGGTGAGTTTAAAATGGCCGTGGATTGTCTGACTGATGGACAGCTGACCCGATTCCAAGTTATGGATCCCATCATTGTTCTCTTCAACGCCTGGTGTCCTGAAGACCCCGTGTTCATGGCAGACGAGCAGAAACGTAACGAATACGTGCTAGAAGATGTGGGCAAGGTTTATGTGGGGTCCATTGCTAATGTCGTGGGAAGACCCTGGATATTCGGTCAGTTTGACGACACTGTCCTACTGTCCGCTCTGTTTCTCCTGGATAGTGGTGATTGGATTGCTGATCAGTACAAGGGCGATATTGTCGAGGTTAGTCGAGCGTTCACAGCCATGGCGAATAGCTCAGACGACGATAATGGGATCCTGTGTGGTAACTGGAGCGGGGACTACTCGGGGGGAGCTGCCCCCACTAGCTGGACAGGCTCTGTGGACGTGATAGAGCACTACTGGAAGAACAGACCCAGACAGGTGAAATTTGGGCAGTGCTGGGTGTTCTCTGGTGTGCTGTGTTCCCTGTATAGAACACTGGGAATCCCTGCCCGGTCCGTCACAAACTTCTGTTCCGGACATGATCACGATCACAGTAACACTATTGACATTCACTTTGATCACAATGGAAACTCTCTTTCTGATTATGATGATAGTACGTGGAATTTCCATGTGTGGGTCGAGGCATGGTTTTCCAGGAAGGATCTCAGAAAGAAGGAGTATGACGGGTGGCAGGCCCTGGATGCTACTCCCCAAGAGGCCAGTTCTGGTCGAATGCAGTGTGGCCCTGCCCCCGTTGCAGCAATAAAACAGGGTGATATGAACTGTGGTTATGACACTGGGTTTGTATTTTCGGAGGTTAACGGAGATGTGGTGTATTGGATTGTAGAGGAGGATGGGAGTATGAAGATAGCTCGAGTTGATACCTCTGCTATAGGGAGGCTGGTTGCCACTAAAGCGGTAGGGTCCGGTGAGATGGTTGATGTGAAGGGGAACTATAAGTTCGAGGAGGGATCAGCGGGAGAACGAGATGCCGTTGGTGCAGCTGCCTGTATGGGAGCAAGAGCGGAGTACTTGGAGGAGTACTACAAGAAGAACGCTGTTGAGGATGATATAAAGTTCAAATTGACTCACGGAGAAGTAAAGATGGGGGACAGTGTGGTTGTGAACCTAGAATGTAAAAACCAGAGTAGTGAGGTTCGATCTATCAAAGTGGTCATGACCGGTACCTCTATTACCTACATGGGCAAACCACTTGGCCAAGTTAAGAGGATGGAACACATGTTGTTCGCACCTGAAAGCCAAACTGCCCGATGTGCACTTTACATTTCTCCTGAGGATTACGTTGGCAGAATTCGACCGGATGGTGCTCTAAAAGTGGCTGTGAGAGCCGAGGTACAGGGAACAGGACAGATTTATACAGTCTCGGAGCAATTTGATTTTAACAAGCCAAAGATCACATTAACACCAAACAAAACCACGATAAGAAAGGGCCAGTTAATTAAAATGAAGATTCAGCTGGAAAACCCTCTGAAAATTCCACTGAAGAATGCCAGAATTCGACTGGAGGCAGCAAGAAACCTTCGACCGGTAAACATCAACTGCGGTCAGGTAAAACCTAAACACAAAATCTCCGCTACTGTAAGTGTGCCAACTCGGAAGATTGGTAAGCGGCAGTTCGTGGCATCATTTGACTCTGAGCAGCTTAAGGACATTCAAGGAGAGTGTACTGTTACCATCATTGATTAGGGACCTATCTATAACGAGAAATGAAAATTGAAATGTGATATTCTAAGAACATGAATGAAATTGAATGAATGAATGAATGAATTCCTGTTCCTATTATAGGGGTGAATGATTGAAGAATCCCAACTAAAATATCCTGTACTATTGTATTCAGCTTTTAAATTTCCTTTACATACCGTTCTTTTTTATTGTAAATCTCGCAACTCTCGACTTACCGATACATGAGGGGAGGCCGTATTTGGCGGGTCCGGGTCCTCGCATCATTGCTGCTATGGGCATCTTCGCCTTCGTAGGTGAAGCAGTGTAGGAAGCCATCTAAAGTCTATTATCCTCATATAAACTGAGCCGTTTTATTCTAGCTAAATTAGAGGTTTTGGTTATCATTTATCGATCACAATGTGTTAAGTGTTGATCCAAAGCGGTTTAAGTTTTCCTGCGAGCATATACTTCTTCCACTCGAGACATAGGATGCTGTAGGCCCCTCTAAAGTTGTTGCACACACGTGAGGGGACTGTAGCACCTGCCAACCGTCTCACCCGACAGCAAATTTCCAAAATTTAACGTTAAAAAAAACAAAAAGTTAAAGTTTGAAAAAAAACCTGAACCTTCAATGCAAAATAAAACATTGTGCGCGGCGTCAAAATGCGGCGCTGTTTTGCGTTAACTTCGCGCGTTCCATTAAATGCGTGACAGGAAGTTATATCATCAAGAAATTTCAAAATTTAAATTTAAAAAACCCAAAAGGAAAACTTGTTTTTGAACCTAAAAAGTGGAAACTTCAAACTGCCTCCATCCCGCGTTAAATAGGACTCAAAAAGATCCTAAAAAGACATATTTTACCATGTCAAACGAGGAGGAAACACCAAAGGAGCAGTTTGAAAAGTTTGCTCATCAGGCGACGATTGGAGACCAGGACGATCCAGCAAATTGGTTCACCAAGATCGCTTTTCCGTCATCTGATCCAAAGGGAATGTGCAGGGATGCCAAAAAAGCACTGTTAAACTGTTTACGGGCGACCGATTGCTATCAAAAGGTATCTAACGACTACCGGCCCGATACTATCGGGGGCCTATCAGGCCCGACCTAATCTGTGTATTATCATTTCGATTCTCGATGGTCTCCTATTTTAACTCTTGGTTCCCCTTACTTTCAGTATGGCTACACTCCTCGAGAGTGTTTGAATGATAAGGCTCTTCCTGGTCGAAACGCGGAGTGTGACAAATTTGAAACGATGTTATCAGCGTGCAAATGGGACACCGTAAGTTCAACCAGTCATACAGAGATACAATATTGTCACATATTGTTCGACTTATTATGTATGGTTGCAGAGGACGCTTAACCAATCACATATTTCCAGATTGATAGAAAGCGACGTTTTCGAGGTCCAAGGGGGATGAATCTTGATAAGGACCAAGACCCATGAATGAAGAACTATGGAACCCAATTAATTTATTCGCCTGGCCCTCCTCTCATGTTTAATTGTTATATTTTCCAGCTCTCATTACTTTCATATTTATATTTGTTGTTGCTATTTTCATCCTCTTGCTTGTAATTTTTTCCAATCAATTGACCACATGCTCTATGTTATTTTAAGCGAATGCCATTTGCTCGCCAGCATTATGGATGTTCTGGGAAGTGCTACTACCGGTTCATCTGACGGTGTTATCGCTCGACTCCGCCTCCTCTCCCTCCACCTCCTTCTCTATCTCTACCCCACTGACCTGGATTATGTTTTCATGATGGCATTTCTCAGGGATTTCCTGGATTATCTTCAAAGTAAACCGTCCTCCCTAAAGGGTATCACACTCCCTGTTGAAGACTGCTCCCGGGTATCGGAAATTATTGTTCCCCAGAGGCAGGAAGTTAAAAAGTGCAGTGAGCATGTTTGTTCCCTAATGGAGCAATGTCTTGAGAAGGATGTCAGTGATTTTGATATTGCGTGTGAGCTGGATCGGGTAACACAAACTACCTCTCCAGAACCTATATCATCATCAACAAAAAGTAACCCACTCTTCCTTTGGCAGTTCATGTTTGACCCCTCGGAGTATAATATGACTTCCTTTATAGCACCCCTCCAAACAGGAAACTGTGGATTACTAGTTAAAGAAATGGTTTCATTCGCTGTATCACGTGGAGCTTATGATGCCCGAATCAGAACCTTCATGTTGGCGTCTGCCCAAGTCCTCCGAATTGATTACACCCAAGTGACAGCCTATGAGTTATCTGCGGTACAAGAGGCAGGGAGGGCGGGTGAAGTGGAGGGCAAATACAAGAAGAAAAAGGAGGGTATGTCGGTGAAGGGTATGGCTGCAGTAGGTCTCGCAGCGACCGGGGGAGCAGTTCTACTAACAGTTACGGGTGGTCTAGCAGCACCTCTAGTTGTGTCAGGGTTAGCGTCAATAGTGGGCACCTCAAGCACCGCATTCCTAGCCACTACAACGGGTCTAGCGGCTATAGCGGCAACTTTTGGTGCTGTTGGTGGTGGGTTAACTGGTTATAAAGTTAGTAAGCTGGTGGGTTCTATAGACGAGTTTGAGTTTACATCTGTTAAAGAGAAACCCTCAGTTTCCCTGACTATTATGATGGATGGGCTAGTTGCAAAGAAGGAAAACTGGGCCCTTCTCCGATACTCTGAGGAGCAGTATCTTCTCAGATACGAGAGTAAGCAGATCGCTCAGTTCTCTAATGCCCTCTCTGACTTCTTAACCAGTATGGCTGTTTCTGTAGCAGCCGATGAGGTTATTAGATACACCATCTTCTCTGCACTAGCTGCATCTCTAACCTGGCCTGCAGCACTTCTCTCTCTAACTTCTATTATTGATAACCCCTGGTCAGTGTGCATGAAACGAAGCAAAGCCGTGGGAATTCATCTCTCTGCTGTACTTCGGAAACGGCTTCACGGAACCAGGCCTGTTACCCTAGTGGGGTATGGTCTTGGGGCTCGGGTTATATTTTTCTGTTTGTTGGATATGGTAATGAAGCGAAGTGCTGAAGAGTATTCAGGTATTCTAGAGAATGCCGTGTTGTGTGGGGCACCCGTTACATCTCAACCTGTGGTTTGGTCCCGTCTCTGTGACGCGATATCAGGAAAACTGGTGAACGGATATTCGACTAATGATTGGGTGCTCAGTTTCCTCTACAAAACCACCCAGGCAACACGGCAAGTGGCTGGGGTTAGGGCTGTGAGAGGAGGGGATGAGTGCAGGAAGTTGGTTAATGTTGATCTGAGTTCGGTTATCAGTGGACATAGTGACTACGCTAGCAAAATGGGTGATGTACTTCAAATAGTGGGCATGACAGAGTAACACTTTGTTCAGACTTTCACACAGACACAAATCACAACCAGGCAAAATCATGGTTGATTTGCTTGTTTTATTTTATGGGGATTTTATAAGCCGTGTGCGGGGATTTTATTTGTTTTAATTGCATGTTTTAATCACAGTATCAGATTAGTGTTAATCTTACTATTTTCATTCTCAGAGCTAAACTGGGTTCTGCTGAATTGTAGTTTGTAATCTTTTTGTAAGTAAATATATTTCAGTTCTGCAAATTTATCGTGTTTGAATTCACCCCTTCCCCTCAGATCTCGTACTTCCCTAACATTGCATTTCATACCTACTTGTCTAACTGCTTTATAACCAGCTTTCGGTAACTACTAACTCCCCACCCCCTCTTATAAATGAGATAGTAATAAAGAATAGGGGTTTTAGACTTTTTCGTCCCAAGTACGTCACTCGTTTTATCTGACACTCACTTTATCTCCTTTCCTGTTCTTCCTTCTTAGTTCTCACCCACTATCTTTTTCTTCTTACCTCACTCACTCTATCTCCCTAAATTCAGTATTCAGGCTACCTCGCTACTCTGTATACTATTTGACTTCCCTCAAATGAGTAGTTAGCACTAAAATGAACTTCCAATTTCTGCAGAAGGTACAATTGCTGCAATATTGGCAGTAAAATTTCTCTCTCATAGATCTCTCTCAGCTCTCCCTTTCTCTAGATATCTATCCTTCTTTCTTTCTCTCTCTCTCTCTCCTCCTCGCCATCACTCTCCTCCTCTCTATCTCTCTCCATCTCTCTCTCTCTATCTCCTCCATCTCTCTTTCTTTTTGACACTGACGTCAGCCAGAGAAGGTTAGACGAC
>AVPN01002475.1:2720-13859 GCA_000695325.1 Pleurobrachia bachei | reverse complement strand
TTACCCCTACAAGTTCTTCTGTGACGGATACAAGGATTGTCCCAGTGGAGTTGACGAGGCTGAGGAACTTTGTGGGGAGTTTGTGAGGGATCTCGATGAGATTCTTTAACGTTGGTGATATCCTTGTTGGAATCGCCCAACGATTGGTGACTGACGACTACGACTTCCTTGAGGATGTCTACGAGGAGACCCGGGATGCCGCAGAGAAGATCAATGACGTCATCGAGGAGGCCATGGAGGAGTTCAACTAAGCTGGACGAATTGACGAAAAGAAGAAGAAGTAGGAACCCCAAATTATTCTCTTAAATTCAAAAACTTAATTTCGAACGCATTTTAAAAACCAATAAACCTGTTTCACTTTGTTGTTCCCAAAACCCACTTTCCCACCTCACAACGAATCCCATGCTGTACACAGACAGTTCATTCATAAACATGTCTCCCTAAAAGTGATGCTCCGTCATATTGACCGCCCTTATAAAGCACTACCGTGCCTAAGATTCAGTCTATGACGTCTAAGACGCAGTCCGCTGACATTGGAAGAAAAAAGCAATCAATGCCAGCGGACTAAGTCAAAGTGACAGCGTCGTAGGTAACGCTATATGCGTGCAGCCAATATGACGGAGCACGGCGGGACACAATTATCACCAGTTTCACCTTTGGAAACGTTTTTTAGGAAACGAGGCTCAAAGAATTGAGAGCACGAACGCGGTGTCACGAAGACAGTGTCATAGTCAGGCGACTCTTGCCTCTTTAAACCCTTTTCAAAAATCTGTTCATCAAGAAGAAAATCTTGACTATAGCCCCTGG
This sequence comes from Pleurobrachia bachei, assembly GCA_000695325.1. NCBI lineage: Eukaryota > Metazoa > Ctenophora > Tentaculata > Cydippida > Pleurobrachiidae > Pleurobrachia > Pleurobrachia bachei. The sequence goes on along the minus strand of AVPN01002475.1, from coordinate 13,052 downwards.
AAAACAACTAAGGCGGTTCGTTATGCGTGTTACCGGTAGTTTCAGGGGTCTAGCAAGCAGGAAACGAGAGATACAACCGATTCCAACCATATACGGTGTGCGTTGTTTGTTTTTAGATGTTGGAACACATTGGGCGATAATAGCAGAAAAACGCGAGGCGGGCACCCCTGAACCGCCTTAGTTAATTTCCAGGGACTGTAGCAGCAAACGGGACACAAAATCCCGATCATTTGTAAATCAGACATACAACATAGAGCAAATCCTTGTGTTTTAGTTGCACTAAATTTCACGCCACGATGCCACATTGCACGCCACAACCATTTCTTGAAAACGTTTCAATTTAGTGGAGCAGCTCGTAACGGCTTTAGTTGATACACTGTTGCCCATGCGCCTGGCATTCTCAAATTCTAACCCTGCCATTCCTTTTGGTGGCGCAGTCACCTCTGTGCCCGCAGTCACCTCTCAGCCCGCTACAAGGGCTTCGTTTTCGTGCGCTACGTACACGAGTTTTAAGGGCGGATGTGTCACCAACAATGTAATAACTATTCCTTTTTGCAAAACAATAAGGCTGAATGAAAATTACGGAGTAACAATGTTGGCATGGAAGGCATTTCACAGTCAGTGGTGCTCCGTCATATTAGCACCACACACAGCACCCCACATTCGTCGTTCCTAGCGTGGTTCAGGCTGAAGTTTTTGAAGTTTTTGAAGTCAACTTCAAAAACTTCAAAAACTTCAAAAACGTCAAAAACTCATATCTTCTCAACCGTTGGAGATAGGCCCTATGTTGCTTCATAACTCTTATATAAACTTGCATTATATTCCGAACAAGATGCACCCCTTTGAAAATCCTTTAGACACTCATAAACCATTAAAACCGGTATAACCAAAAAACAGTCATGCGCATACACAAAATTATCTAAATATATCCCATTATTTCCCAAATTAGATGAGGTGGAGACTTCATTTTGGCACGTATTCCCAATGACTCGAAGCCACTGATGATTTTGTGCCCATATTTATGTCTATCAAGTTCATATGTTGCCACGTTAGATATGAGTCTCATTATCAATAAGGTGATGTGTTGAATATGGACAAATATGTTTCAAACTTTTCCACACTACGGCGAAACGTCGTGGAATTTCCTGAAATAAAATCTACGAGTCACTATTTGTCCATATTCAACACATCACCTTATTTTTGTCTATTCTTACAAAAATTTTGAAAATTGCTAAAAATTAATACAAAAAAAATTTGAAAAGTCATTTAATAATTTAAAAAGTCATTTAATAATTTAAAAAAGTTTTTAAGCATTTTTTAGGCCATGGTTGAGTTTTTGAAAGGAAGTGAAGTTTGTTTTTCCGAAAAAATTGAATTTCTTACACTAAATTTTGCTATGGATTTCATGGCTAGAAAACATTACAAATATCCTCAAACGTGATAGAAACGGGGCAGACAAGGACAGATAACTTTGCCAAAATATGTTTTAACCATAACATTAACTTAAACTAGTGTAATAGTATATATCATATAACAGTAGTTAGGGGTTTTTGAAGTTTTTGAAGTCAACTTCAAAAATTTCAAAAGTAGGGTGGAAAACTTCAGACTTCAAAAACTTCAGCCGCCCCCCCCAGAGATGGAGTCTGGAGATGACAGATAGATGGAGATGGCTAAGAGATTTAGATGCCAGAGATGACAGAGAGATGGACAGAGAGATGGATAGAGAGATGGAAAGAGAGATGGACAGAGAGCTGGACAGAGAGATGGACAGAGAGATGGATAGAGAGATGGACAGAGAGATGAATAGAGAGATGGAAAGAGAGATGGACAGAGCGATGGACAGAGAGATGGAGATGGAGGATGTATCAAGAAAGAAACCCAACTTACATCTTTACAGAGGGCAGCACAATTTTATTGATAATTGGATTGAAGATCAGGACTCAAGAACATCAACAATTAACAATTGTTCTTGATCGGTTCGACCTTGTTCCCACACCAAGTGCTCATCACATTCACATCAATGCATTTATCATCCAACAGCTACTTGGAATTAGAGTGTTATAGTATAATTATTCAATTCTGAAAGGTAAGGATACCCGATAAAGCTACACATTGTGCAGCTTTACCTTGCTGAGACCATAATGGTCGTCTATTAAACAGCCCTAGTGGTGGCAGCAAGATTTTACACACTCTCAACGGACTGTGAGAGGTCGCCTGGCCCACTGAATGCCATTATATTCAGATGTCTTAACTCTTAATAATATTTTAAATGTGTCCAAGAGACGACCTGAAAGCTGTAACGAAGTCAAAAGCTGAGCCAAGCTTGGACGAAAGGGGGGGGGTCGGCCGATATTGGCCTTGAATATAAATAGTGGTAAACACACTGACAATATCAATAATAAGTTAAACAAACGGGGTCAATAAATTAAATAAATATAGAGTTAGTCTATTTGGTAGATACTGCTGCCTTCTGCCCTCAAACGCCCACGGTGTCCCCTGATGGAGACGGTGACGGAGCGAACCATGGCAAATGACAACCTTAACCTCAGGTACCGGATGCACTGATCATACGAATACCCAGTTTTATTCGCCTTCTTCTCGGCTAGTTGTTTCAAAGTCTTGTTAAACTCCCTTCCGAGGCCCCCTGTAGTTGACATTACCAGTGGTGTGAAAGTTGACTTTTCCACCTCAAGAACACGGTGGAGGTAGGATGTTTTCTTCTCCTTCTCGTGCTTTTCATAGGTCTTGGTGATGGTCTGGTTTGAGTTGGACGATATCCTTGGATTGAAAATCCTTACATCGAAATAGATATTGTCCATATCCGACCAGAAGCCGCGACTACTGATGTCAAGTCTGGCGCCATCGGCTGTTATAGTGCCAGCAGGAAGATTCACCCCTCGAACATTCAGGAGATGGGGTTCGATCTTAGTGTCAATGCAAACTTTATTCAGTTCGTGGCCAATGAGATCTCTCACGTTGTTGAATACAAAAAAACTTTGAAAAGTCATTTAATAATTTAAAAAGTCATTTAATAATTTAAAAAAGTTTTTAAGCATTTTTTAGGCCATGGTTGAGTTTTTGAAAGGAAGTGAAGTTTGTTTTTCCGAAAAAATTGAATTTCTTACACTAAATTTTGCTATGGATTTCATGGCTAGAAAACATTACAAATATCCTCAAACGTGATAGAAACGGGGCAGACAAGGACAGATAACTTTGCCAAAATATGTTTTAACCATAACATTAACTTAAACTAGTGTAATAGTAGTCACTGATATATCATATAACAGTAGTTAGGGGTTTTTGAAGTTTTTGAAGTCAACTTCAAAAATTTCAAAAGTAGGGTGGAAAACTTCAGACTTCAAAAACTTCAGCCGCCCCCCCCCTTCGTCGTTCCTGGCGTGGTTCAAAGCAACCAAAAGGCGAAAAAAATACATTGTTAGCTTTGGGCAACGCAAGGAACAACCAATTGGGGGGGGGGCTGTGCGTCTGACCAATATGACCAACAACCAGGATGATGGTAAAACCTGCCATGTAATGACTAGATCTCGGAGTTATTCAGAATAAACCTGGTTTTTCTTTCTTGCTGCTCCTACCCTTCCATTATATACTCCACAGAATTTAAAAGTGGTGGTTCAAAAACAGCTTGTTCGACATGTCTAGCCAATTAAACAAGCATGTTACATGTTTAATTATTCCACTTTTATGAGAACTAGGACTGTTCGTCGAAAAGTCTTAGTTCTGACAAAAGTGTTTGGCGGTAAGGGGCGGCACAGGGCGGTCTGATCGAACGAGTGATCGGGACACCATAGTCCGAAATGTATACAGTAGGTAGTCAGTATTTACCTATAGCCAGTCGGCAGTAGCTAGTCGGTTGGTCGGTAATTTTATAGTTGTCGGTATGTATGAGTCAGATATAATTAACCTGTGCTAAAATTAGAAATCTTGGCAGAGCTTCCCCTACTCGGTTTTTAGGAGATTGTTCACCCGGCCAGTGAAATGGCCCGCTGGTGCCTGTTTTTTGGAGCAACAGGAGCCCTTGCACAAAAGCTTTATTGGCACTTGAGTAATATTGGTATTTGTATACTAAGTGTTGTCGTAATGGTCGTAGGGCAGGATTCCCTCAATTTTTGTCAATACCATTATATGTTCCAGTTTATCGCACTTTCATGATCCATCAGGCCCCAGGATCGCGGCTACGGGACCTATCCCTGGCCTTTCCCCAGAGAAACCTCCCTCCCCGGGTCCTTCCTGTGAAGGACCCGCAGCACCCTCCCTCCCCGGATCCTTCCTGTGAAGGACCCGCAGCACCCTACCCCCCTGAGATTAGGCCCTAGGCTGCCACAGGGAGTCAGAAAATCCTGATACCTGACTACCCCCGCAGTGGGTTCAAAGGGTGTAAAAGAAAGGGAAAAAATGGAGCGAGAAATCTGTCAGCTACCTGGTATATACTGAGGGTGTTCAAACATGTAAGTCATTTCACAGGGGTTATCAGGGATTCGTAGTAAGGTGATAATACCCGCGATGAATCCCGTACCTATAGCACCCGATAGGAGTAATAGAGGAATACGTAGATTGGAAATCATATCCTATTTGTGATTAGTTGTTAGAACTTTAAACTTTTAGTTGGAGTCCTATAATTTACGATGCTGCACAAAGGCATTGCACACCAGCAACTTATGTTATTTGTATGAGTATTGAGTTGTTGATGGTAAGTAGTGCTAGAGCTTTTTCAATATTATTTGAAAAAGGTTAAATTCAATTTCAATACTAAAGACATGCTGAGCAGTGCAATGATAATAGTGCACCGAGTAGTAAATGGTTCTTTGTGCATACACGTGCAGTTTTAAAACTCTTCTCTCCCATCCTGCCTTTGTTTTTCCAACTTCTTCCAATGTTCCTCTTACCGAAAAGTGCACCAGGCACCGCTTATTGAAAAATAATAATGCAAGCGCTTTTTTATATTATGTAGTTGGAAAACTCCAAAAAGCTCAGATTTCATCAAAAATTTGAAAAATAATACTGCACTCATCAAAGGCTCTTTGTCTATCCACGTGCAGTTTTAGAAATCTTTTCTCCCATCCTGCCTAGTGCCTTTGTCTTTCCAGCTTCTTTGTCCCTAAAACAGGTATAAAAACCTCCAACAACCACTCATTTCTCACCCAACAACTACTACTCTCATCATGATGAAACTGGCAATCTTCATTGGCGTCCTCGCTACCTGTGCCCTCTCCGCATCCTTTGTGGACTACAAGAAACGAGCTAGTAACCTGGAGCTCGAGAAACGAGGCAACAACTCTGAATGTTTTGTGTGCCCCTCCTACCGAGAATACTATGAAAACCCTCCCTGTTATCCCTACAATTACTTCTGTGACGGATACAAGGATTGCCCCAGTGGAGTTGATGAGGCTGAGGAACTTTGTGGAGAGTTTGAGAGGGATCTTGATGTGATTATTGGAGATATTCAACTTAACGTTGGTGATATCCTTGTTGGAATCGCCCAACGATTGGTGACTGACGACTACGACTTCCTTGAGGATGTCTACGAGGAGACCCGGGATGCCGCAGAGAAGATCAATGACGTCATCGAGGAGGCCATGGAGGAGTTCAACTAAGCTGGACGAATTGACGAAAAGAAGAAGAAGTAGGAACCCCAAATTATTCTCTTAAATTCAAAAACTTAATTTCGAACGCATTTTAAAAACCAATAAACCTGTTTCACTTTGTTGTTCCCAAAACCCACTTTCCCACCTCACAACGAATCCCATGCTGTACACAGACAGTTCATTCATAAACATGTCTCCCTAAAAGTGATGCTCCGTCATATTGACCGCCCTTATAAAGCACTACCGTGCCTAAGATTCAGTCTATGACGTCTAAGACGCAGTCCGCTGACATTGGAAGAAAAAAGCAATCAATGCCAGCGGACTAAGTCAAAGTGACAGCGTCGTAGGTAACGCTATATGCGTGCAGCCAATATGACGGAGCACGGCGGGACACAATTATCACCAGTTTCACCTTTGGAAACGTTTTTTAGGAAACGAGGCTCAAAGAATTGAGAGCACGAACGCGGTGTCACGAAGACAGTGTCATAGTCAGGCGACTCTTGCCTCTTTAAACCCTTTTCAAAAATCTGTTCATCAAGAAGAAAATCTTGACTATAGCCCCTGGAAAACAACTAAGGCGGTTCGTTATGCGTGTTACCGGTAGTCTACTCTCATCATGATGAAACTGGCAATCTTCATTGGCGTCCTCGCTACCTGTGCCCTCTCCGCATCCGTTGTGGACTACAAGAAACGAGCTGATAACCTGGAGCTGGAGAAGCGAGGCAACAGCTCTGAATGTTTTGTGTGCCCCTCCTACCGAGAATACTATGAAAACCCTCCCTGTTATCCCTACAATTACTTCTGTGACGGATACAAGGATTGCCCCAGTGGAGTTGATGAGGCTGAGGAACTTTGTGGAGAGTTTGAGAGGGATCTTGATGTGATTATTGGAGATATTCAACTTAACGTTGGTGATATCCTTGTTGGAATCGCCCAACGATTGGTGACTGACGACTACGACTTCCTTGAGGATGTCTACGAGGAGACCAGGGATGCCGCAGAGAAGATCAATGACGTCATCGAGGAGGCCATGGAGGAGTTCAACTAAGCTGGACGAATTGGCGAAACGAAAAAGAAGTAGGAACCCCAATTTATTCAAAAACTTAATTTCGAACGCATTTTAAAAACCAATAAACCTGTTTCACTTTGTTGTTCCCAAAACCCACTTTCCCACCTCACAACGAATCCCATGCTGTACACAGACAGTTCATTCATAAACATGTCTCCCTAAAAGTGATGCTCCGTCATATTGACCGCCCTTATAAAGCACTACCGTGCCTAAGATTCAGTCTATGACGTCTAAGACGCAGTCCGCTGACATTGGAAGAAAAAAGCAATCAAAGCCAGCGGACTAAGTCAAAGTGACAGCGTCGTAGGTAACGCTATATGCGTGCGGCGGAGCACGGCGGGACACAATTATCACCAGTTTCACCTTTGGAAACGTTTTTTAGGAAACGAGGCTCAAAGAATTGAGAGCACGAACGCGGTGTCACGAAGACGGTGTCATAGTCAGGCGACTCTTGCCTCTTTAAACCCTTTTCCAAAATCTGTTCATCAAGAAGCTCATGCGACTCATGTGTTAATTGATTGTTTCCTCTGGAATCCACACACCCAAACAACGTTAGACGTCTGTTCAAGCATCATGTGGGGGATGTTTTACATACACTTGGCAGTGGCAACAAGCGGCAGCGTTATGTTCTAACATAACGCTGAATTTCCCGGCCGTGTGAATCTACGAAGAAAGAAAATCTTGACATATATATATAGGCATTAGCCCCTGGAAAACAACTAAGGCGGTTCGTTATGCGTGTTACCGGTAGTTTCAGGGGTCTAGCAAGCAGGAAACGAGAGATACAACCGATTCCAACCATATACGGTGTGCGTTGTTTGTTTTTAGATGTTGGAACACATTGGGCGATAATAGCAGAAAAACGCGAGGCGGGCACCCCTGAACCGCCTTAGTTAATTTCCAGGGACTGTAGCAGCAAACGGGATACAAAATCCCGATCATTTGTAAATCAGACAAACAACATAGAGCAAATCCTTGTGTTTTAGTTGCACTAAATTTCACGCCACGATGCCACATTGCACGCCACAACCATTTCTTGAAAACGTTTCAATTTAGTGGAGCAGCTCGTAACGGCTTTAGTTGATACACTGTTGCCCATGCGCCTGGCATTCTCGAATTCTAACCCTGCCATTCCTTTTGGTGGCGCAGTCACCTCTGTGCCCGCGCTACGTACACGAGGTTTAAGGGCGACTGTGTCACCAACTAATAAATATTCCTTTTTGCAATAACTAATAAGGCTGAATGAAAATTACGGAGTAACACTGTTGGCATGGAAGGCATCTCACAGTTAGTGGTGCTCCGTCATATTAGCACCACACACAGCACCCCACATTCGTCGTTCCTAGCGTGGTTCAAAGCAACCAAAAGGCGAAAAAAATACATTGTTAGCTTTGGGCAACGCAAGGAACAACCAATTGGGGGGGGGGCTGTGCGTCTGACCAATATGACCAACAACCAGGATGATGGTAAAACCTGCCATGTAATGACTAGATCTCGGAGTTATTCAGAATAAACCTGGTTTTTCTTTCTTGCTGCTCGGACCCTTCCCTATACTCCACAGAATTTAAAAGTGGTGGTTCAAAAACAGTTTTTTCGAAATGTCTAGCGAATTGAACAAGCATGTTACATATTTTATCATTCCACTTTTATGAGAACTAGGACTGTTCGTCGAAAAGTCTTAGTTCTGTCTTGGTGTTAGGGGCGGCACAGGGCTGCACAGTGCACAGTGCACAGGCCACAGGGCGGTCTGATCTAACGGGCCAGGATACCGAGGTCCGAAATGTATACAGTAGCCAGTCGGTAGGTAGGTAATTCAGTAGTCGGTATGTAGGTAGTCAGTGTGTTTACTAAAAGTGAAACAGGTTTGTCTTTTTAAATTTTTTAAATGCGTTGGAAATTAATTTTTAAAACTAATTTAGAGAATGATTTGGGGTTCCTACTTCTTCTTTTCGCCAATTCGTCCAGCTTAGTTGAACTCCTCCATGGCCTCCTCGATGACGTCATTGATCTTCTCTGCGGCATCCCTGGTCTCCTCGTAGACATCCTCAAGGAAGTCGTAGTCGTCAGTCACCAACTCTTTGCCAATTCCATTAAGGATAGTAATAACGTTACATTCAATTTCTTCAATAATCTCTTCAAACTCCCTCTCAAACTCCCCACAAAGGTCTTCAGCCTCGTCAATACCACTGGGGCAATCCTTGTATCCATTGCAGAACGAGCTGTAGGGATAACAGGGAGGATTATTGTATTCTCGGTAGTAGGGACACACGAAACATTCGTTGCCTCCTTTCTTCAGCTCCAGGTTATCAGCTCGCTGACGTTTCTTGCAGTCCAGAATGGATGAGGAGAAGACACAGGTAGCGAGGACGCCAATGAAGATTGCCAGTTTCATCATGATGAGAGTAGTAGTTGTTGGGTGAGAAATTAGTGGCTGTTGGAGGCTTTTATACCTGTTTTAGGGACAGAGATGCTGGAAAGACAAAGGCACTAGCATGATGGGAAAAAAGAGTTCTAAAACTACACGTGGAAACATAAAGAACCACGGATGATTGCGCTATAATTTTCACATTTTTGATGAAATCTGAGCTTTTTGGAAGTTTCCAACTAATATAAAAAACGTGCTAGCATTATTATTTTTCAATAACTCCTTTCAAAGAGCAGTTCTTGTGGTTCCTGGTGCATTTTTCGGTAAGAGGATCGTCACTGTATAATAAAACTGAATGAGTTGAGTTTGGAAGTAGAGCAGCTGAGAAAAACACGATTTGGATCGATAAAAATAAAGTTGTCTGCGGCAAAAAAATGACCCCCCTAAACCAATATAGTTCCCTATATGGTGGAGTGCTGTAACTTTGCAGGGTTGCTCTACTATATCTATCTTGATCCTGACAGAAATTTCAGAGCTCTAGCTCAAAATTCATTTTTTTGATCGGAATGAACATTGTCATTCATTCCAGGAAAAATGATTTTTCGGTCCAGAATTCAAGCAATTATCTTTGGCAATTGATTAGCTTTACAATGTGACCAAGATCAGCTAAATTGGACAACCGCAAGAGACAGTGTCATGTTTCTTAAAGTTACACACGCCATGTCAACGTCACCGAATCGTCATGAGTGCTCAGTATTGCGAATCGGGCTAAGCAGCAGAGAATCACGTATCAAAGCTGCTAATGAGGGATTACCATTCTGATTAGTCATGAGATCCGTAGCTCTTTGATAAATGTCCTCTATCTTCGAATCACATCACAAGCCATTGGTACGCATACCTCATTAGCAGCTGTGATACGCGATTCTCTGCTGCTTAGCCCGATTCGCAATACCGAGCACTCATGACGATTCTGTGACGATCACATGGCGTGTGTAACTTTAAGAAACATGACACTGTGTCTCTTGCGGTTGTCCAATTTAGCTGATCTTGGTCAAATTGTAAAGCTAATCAATTGCCAAAGATAAGTGCTGGAATTCTGGACCGAAAAATCATTTTTCCTAGAATGAATGACAATGTTCATTCCGATAAAAAAAATGAATTTTGAGCTAGAGCTCTGAAATTTCTGTCAGGATCAAGATAGATATAGTAGAGCAACCCTGCAAAGTTACAGCACTCCACCATATCGGGAACTATGGTGGTGTAGGGGGGACATTTTTTTTGCCGCAGACGGTAGT
>AVPN01002474.1:0-10099 GCA_000695325.1 Pleurobrachia bachei | reverse complement strand
TAAAAACATTCTTTTCTATGGTCTACTAAATGCCCGGGACAATCACCTGTAACTGAAGACACATCACTTGTATGCATACTCAATTGATTCCAATTCAACGCCACAGTATCTTTCCTCGTCACTGCACTATTTCCTGGGAATAGAGAATCAGGGTGAGAAACAAATACATCATGATACAAGTTCTCCGATTGAACATATTGCTTCCAATTAAGAAATTTAAAATTTTGAAAGGATTCCACTACGAATTTTGACAAATAAAATTCCCACATGTAATCAATTGCAGGACAGGGCAAAAACAATACTTGAAAATTTTGCAATGGCTCCGCCATGTATTTCACCAAAAAAAACTCCCACTTAAAACCATTTTCAGGACAAGTTAATAGTATAAATTGAAAATTTGGCAAGGGCTCCGCCATGAATTTTGAATTCACAAAATATTTTCTGACTACTTTCAGTATAACTTTCATTCTTTCTTCCAGTTCTGTTTTGCATGATCTTTCTGAAACACATCCATGCAAAGATGTGATCTGGTTAACTATGACCACCAGACAAAGCCCACAATTCTGAATTTTATTACCCAATGGGGTGGGTAGCAGACAAGACTCATCCCATGCTGCGTGGGGATTGTTGCCACAACCATACCGACTAAACACCCCGTTGGGAGGGCGGATCTGGACAAACCCCAGATCAGGGGCCACAACCACGTCTATACACCCGATTGTGAGGGCGGCAGAAACTATTCGCACCAGTCTGCATGGGAAGCCGGAAAACCTCCAGATTAGGGGCCACAACCTTACTCTAATACACGGTTGCGAGGGCAGCAGAAATTTCGCACCATTCTGCATGGGAATCTGGAAAACCTCCAGATCAGGGGCCACAATCATTCTCGAATACCCGGTTGCGAGGGCAGCAGAAATTTCGCACCATTCTGCATGGGAATCTGGAAAACCTCCAGATCAGGGGCCACAATCATTCTCGAATACCCGGTTGCGAGGGCAGCAGAAATTTCGCACCATTCTGCATGGGAATCTGGAAAACCTCCAGATCAGGGGCCACAATCATTCTCGAATACCCGGTTGCGAGGGCAGCAGAAATTTCGCACCATTCTGCATGGGAATCTGGAAAACCTCCAGATCAGGGGCCACAATCATTCTCGAATACCCGGTTGCGAGGGCAGCAGAAATTTCGCACCATTCTGCATGGGAATCTGGAAAACCTCCAGATCAGGGGCCACAATCATTCTCGAATACCCGGTTGCGAGGGCAGCAGAAATTTCGCACCATTCTGCATGGGAATCTGGAAAACCTCCAGATCAGGGGCCACAATCATTCTCGAATACCCGGTTGCGAGGGCAGCAGAAATTTCGCACCATTCTGCATGGGAATCTGGAAAACCTCCAGATCAGGGGCCACAATCATTCTCGAATACCCGGTTGCGAGGGCAGCAGAAATTTCGCACCATTCTGCATGGGAATCTGGAAAACCTCCAGATCAGGGGCCACAATCATTCTCGAATACCCGGTTGCGAGGGCAGCAGAAATTTCGCACCATTCTGCATGGGAATCTGGAAAACCTCCAGATCAGGGGCCACAATCATTCTCGAATACCCGGTTGCGAGGGCAGCAGAAATTTCGCACCATTCTGCATGGGAATCTGGAAAACCTCCAGATCAGGGGCCACAATCATTCTCGAATACCCGGTTGCGAGGGCAGCAGAAATTTCGCACCATTCTGCATGGGAATCTGGAAAACCTCCAGATCAGGGGCCACAATCATTCTCGAATACCCGGTTGCGAGGGCAGCAGAAATTTCGCACCATTCTGCATGGGAATCTGGAAAACCTCCAGATCAGGGGCCACAATCATTCTCGAATACCCGGTTGCGAGGGCAGCAGAAATTTCGCACCATTCTGCATGGGAATCTGGAAAACCTCCAGATCAGGGGCCACAATCATTCTCGAATACCCGGTTGCGAGGGCAGCAGAAATTTCGCACCATTCTGCATGGGAATCTGGAAAACCTCCAGATCAGGGGCCACAATCATTCTCGAATACCCGGTTGCGAGGGCAGCAGAAATTTCGCACCATTCTGCATGGGAATCTGGAAAACCTCCAGATCAGGGGCCACAATCATTCTCGAATACCCGGTTGCGAGGGCAGCAGAAATTTCGCACCATTCTGCATGGGAATCTGGAAAACCTCCAGATCAGGGGCCACAATCATTCTCGAATACCCGGTTGCGAGGGCAGCAGAAATTTCGCACCATTCTGCATGGGAATCTGGAAAACCTCCAGATCAGGGGCCACAATCATTCTCGAATACCCGGTTGCGAGGGCAGCAGAAATTTCGCACCATTCTGCATGGGAATCTGGAAAACCTCCAGATCAGGGGCCACAATCATTCTCGAATACCCGGTTGCGAGGGCAGCAGAAATTTCGCACCATTCTGCATGGGAATCTGGAAAACCTCCAGATCAGGGGCCACAATCATTCTCGAATACCCGGTTGCGAGGGCAGCAGAAATTTCGCACCATTCTGCATGGGAATCTGGAAAACCTCCAGATCAGGGGCCACAATCATTCTCGAATACCCGGTTGCGAGGGCAGCAGAAATTTCGCACCATTCTGCATGGGAATCTGGAAAACCTCCAGATCAGGGGCCACAATCATTCTCGAATACCCGGTTGCGAGGGCAGCAGAAATTTCGCACCATTCTGCATGGGAATCTGGAAAACCTCCAGATCAGGGGCCACAATCATTCTCGAATACCCGGTTGCGAGGGCAGCAGAAATTTCGCACCATTCTGCATGGGAATCTGGAAAACCTCCAGATCAGGGGCCACAATCATTCTCGAATACCCGGTTGCGAGGGCAGCAGAAATTTCGCACCATTCTGCATGGGAATCTGGAAAACCTCCAGATCAGGGGCCACAATCATTCTCGAATACCCGGTTGCGAGGGCAGCAGAAATTTCGCACCATTCTGCATGGGAATCTGGAAAACCTCCAGATCAGGGGCCACAATCATTCTCGAATACCCGGTTGCGAGGGCAGCAGAAATTTCGCACCATTCTGCATGGGAATCTGGAAAACCTCCAGATCAGGGGCCACAATCATTCTCGAATACCCGGTTGCGAGGGCAGCAGAAATTTCGCACCATTCTGCATGGGAATCTGGAAAACCTCCAGATCAGGGGCCACAATCATTCTCGAATACCCGGTTGCGAGGGCAGCAGAAATTTCGCACCATTCTGCATGGGAATCTGGAAAACCTCCAGATCAGGGGCCACAATCATTCTCGAATACCCGGTTGCGAGGGCAGCAGAAATTTCGCACCATTCTGCATGGGAATCTGGAAAACCTCCAGATCAGGGGCCACAATCATTCTCGAATACCCGGTTGCGAGGGCAGCAGAAATTTCGCACCATTCTGCATGGGAATCTGGAAAACCTCCAGATCAGGGGCCACAATCATTCTCGAATACCCGGTTGCGAGGGCAGCAGAAATTTCGCACCATTCTGCATGGGAATCTGGAAAACCTCCAGATCAGGGGCCACAATCATTCTCGAATACCCGGTTGCGAGGGCAGCAGAAATTTCGCACCATTCTGCATGGGAATCTGGAAAACCTCCAGATCAGGGGCCACAATCATTCTCGAATACCCGGTTGCGAGGGCAGCAGAAATTTCGCACCATTCTGCATGGGAATCTGGAAAACCTCCAGATCAGGGGCCACAATCATTCTCGAATACCCGGTTGCGAGGGCAGCAGAAATTTCGCACCATTCTGCATGGGAATCTGGAAAACCTCCAGATCAGGGGCCACAATCATTCTCGAATACCCGGTTGCGAGGGCAGCAGAAATTTCGCACCATTCTGCATGGGAATCTGGAAAACCTCCAGATCAGGGGCCACAATCATTCTCGAATACCCGGTTGCGAGGGCAGCAGAAATTTCGCACCATTCTGCATGGGAATCTGGAAAACCTCCAGATCAGGGGCCACAATCATTCTCGAATACCCGGTTGCGAGGGCAGCAGAAATTTCGCACCATTCTGCATGGGAATCTGGAAAACCTCCAGATCAGGGGCCACAATCATTCTCGAATACCCGGTTGCGAGGGCAGCAGAAATTTCGCACCATTCTGCATGGGAATCTGGAAAACCTCCAGATCAGGGGCCACAATCATTCTCGAATACCCGGTTGCGAGGGCAGCAGAAATTTCGCACCATTCTGCATGGGAATCTGGAAAACCTCCAGATCAGGGGCCACAATCATTCTCGAATACCCGGTTGCGAGGGCAGCAGAAATTTCGCACCATTCTGCATGGGAATCTGGAAAACCTCCAGATCAGGGGCCACAATCATTCTCGAATACCCGGTTGCGAGGGCAGCAGAAATTTCGCACCATTCTGCATGGGAATCTGGAAAACCTCCAGATCAGGGGCCACAATCATTCTCGAATACCCGGTTGCGAGGGCAGCAGAAATTTCGCACCATTCTGCATGGGAATCTGGAAAACCTCCAGATCAGGGGCCACAATCATTCTCGAATACCCGGTTGCGAGGGCAGCAGAAATTTCGCACCATTCTGCATGGGAATCTGGAAAACCTCCAGATCAGGGGCCACAATCATTCTCGAATACCCGGTTGCGAGGGCAGCAGAAATTTCGCACCATTCTGCATGGGAATCTGGAAAACCTCCAGATCAGGGGCCACAATCATTCTCGAATACCCGGTTGCGAGGGCAGCAGAAATTTCGCACCATTCTGCATGGGAATCTGGAAAACCTCCAGATCAGGGGCCACAACCTTACTCTACTCCCCGGTTGCGAGGGCAGCAGACATTTCGCACCATTCTGCATGGGAATCTGGAAAACCTCCAGATCAGGGGCCACAACCTTACTCTACTCCCCGGTTGCGAGGGCAGCAGACATTTCGCACCATTCTGCATGGGAATCTGGAAAACCTCCAGATCAGGGGCCACAACCTTACTCTACTCCCCGGTTGCGAGGGCAGCAGACATTTCGCACCATTCTGCATGGGAATCTGGAAAACCTCCAGATCAGGGGCCACAACCTTACTCTACTCCCCGGTTGCGAGGGCAGCAGACATTTCGCACCATTCTGCATGGGAATCTGGAAAACCTCCAGATCAGGGGCCACAATCATTCTCTAATACCCGGTTGCGAGGGCAGCAGAAATTTCGCACCATTCTGCATGGAAATC
This sequence comes from Pleurobrachia bachei, assembly GCA_000695325.1. Lineage (NCBI taxonomy): Eukaryota > Metazoa > Ctenophora > Tentaculata > Cydippida > Pleurobrachiidae > Pleurobrachia > Pleurobrachia bachei. Next base: position 4,886 of record AVPN01002474.1, on the reverse strand, counting down.
TGGAAAACCTCCAGATCAGGGGCCACAACCACTTCTATACACCCGAGTGTGAGGGCGGCAGAAACTATTCGCACCAGTCTGCATGGGAAGCCGGAAAACCTCCAGATTAGGGGCCACAACCTTACTCTAATACACGGTTGCGAGGGCAGCAGAAATTTCGCACCATTCTGCAGGGGAATCTGGAAAACCTCCAGATCAGGGGCCACAACCACTTCTAAACACCCGATTGTGAGGGCGGCAGAAACTATTCGCACCAGTCTGCATGGGAAGCCGGAAAACCTCCAGATTAGGGGCCACAACCTTACTCTAATACACGGTTGCGAGGGCAGCAGAAATTTCGCACCATTCTGCAGGGGAATCTGGAAAACCTCCAGATCAGGGGCCACAACCACTTCTAAACACCCGATTGTGAGGGCGGCAGAAACTATTCGCACCAGTCTGCATGGGAATCCGGAAAACCTCCAGATCAGGGGCCACAACCACTTCTAAACACCCGATTGTGAGGGCGGCAGAAACTATTCGCACCAGTCTGCATGGGAATCCGGAAAACCTCCAGATCAGGGGCCACAACCACTTCTAAACACCCGATTGTGAGGGCGGCAGAAACTATTCGCACCAGTCTGCATGGGAATCCGGAAAACCTCCAGATCAGGGGCCACAACCACTTCTAAACACCCGATTGTGAGGGCGGCAGAAACTATTCGCACCAGTCTGCATGGGAATCCGGAAAACCTCCAGATCAGGGGCCACAACCACTTCTAAACACCCGATTGTGAGGGCGGCAGAAACTATTCGCACCAGTCTGCATGGGAATCCGGAAAACCTCCAGATCAGGGGCCACAACCACTTCTAAACACCCGATTGTGAGGGCGGCAGAAACTATTCGCACCAGTCTGCATGGGAATCCGGAAAACCTCCAGATCAGGGGCCACAACCACTTCTAAACACCCGATTGTGAGGGCGGCAGAAACTATTCGCACCAGTCTGCATGGGAATCCGGAAAACCTCCAGATCAGGGGCCACAACCACTTCTAAACACCCGATTGTGAGGGCGGCAGAAACTATTCGCACCAGTCTGCATGGGAATCCGGAAAACCTCCAGATCAGGGGCCACAACCACTTCTAAACACCCGATTGTGAGGGCGGCAGAAACTATTCGCACCAGTCTGCATGGGAATCCGGAAAACCTCCAGATCAGGGGCCACAACCACTTCTAAACACCCGATTGTGAGGGCGGCAGAAACTATTCGCACCAGTCTGCATGGGAATCCGGAAAACCTCCAGATCAGGGGCCACAACCACTTCTAAACACCCGATTGTGAGGGCGGCAGAAACTATTCGCACCAGTCTGCATGGGAATCCGGAAAACCTCCAGATCAGGGGCCACAACCACTTCTAAACACCCGATTGTGAGGGCGGCAGAAACTATTCGCACCAGTCTGCATGGGAATCCGGAAAACCTCCAGATCAGGGGCCACAACCACTTCTAAACACCCGATTGTGAGGGCGGCAGAAACTATTCGCACCAGTCTGCATGGGAATCCGGAAAACCTCCAGATCAGGGGCCACAACCACTTCTAAACACCCGATTGTGAGGGCGGCAGAAACTATTCGCACCAGTCTGCATGGGAATCCGGAAAACCTCCAGATCAGGGGCCACAACCACTTCTAAACACCCGATTGTGAGGGCGGCAGAAACTATTCGCACCAGTCTGCATGGGAATCCGGAAAACCTCCAGATCAGGGGCCACAACCACTTCTAAACACCCGATTGTGAGGGCGGCAGAAACTATTCGCACCAGTCTGCATGGGAATCCGGAAAACCTCCAGATCAGGGGCCACAACCACTTCTAAACACCCGATTGTGAGGGCGGCAGAAACTATTCGCACCAGTCTGCATGGGAATCCGGAAAACCTCCAGATCAGGGGCCACAACCACTTCTAAACACCCGATTGTGAGGGCGGCAGAAACTATTCGCACCAGTCTGCATGGGAATCCGGAAAACCTCCAGATCAGGGGCCACAACCACTTCTAAACACCCGATTGTGAGGGCGGCAGAAACTATTCGCACCAGTCTGCATGGGAATCCGGAAAACCTCCAGATCAGGGGCCACAACCACTTCTAAACACCCGATTGTGAGGGCGGCAGAAACTATTCGCACCAGTCTGCATGGGAATCCGGAAAACCTCCAGATCAGGGGCCACAACCACTTCTAAACACCCGATTGTGAGGGCGGCAGCCCCTATTCGCACCAGTCTGCATGGGAATCCGGACCACCTCCAGATTAGGGGCCACAACCTTACTCTAATACCCGGTTGCGAGGGCAGCCGACATTTCGCACCATTCTGCATGGGAATCTGGAAAACCTCCAGATCAGGGGCCACAAGCACTTCTATACACCCGATTGTGAGGGCGGCAGAAACTATTCGCACCAGTCTGCAGGGGAAGCCGGAAAACCTCCAGAGCAGGGGCCACAACCTTACTCTAATACACGGTTGCGAGGGCAGCAGAAATTTCGCACCATTCGGCATGGGAATCTGGAAAACCTCCAGATCAGGGGCCACAACCACTTCTAAACACCCGATTGTGAGGGCGGCAGAAACTATTCGCACCAGGCTGCAGGGGAAGCCGGAAAACCTCCAGAGCAGGGGCCACAACCTTACTCTAATACACGGTTGCGAGGGCAGCAGAAATTTCGCACCATTCTGCATGGGAATCTGGAAAACCTCCAGATCAGGGGCCACAACCACTTCTATACACCCGATTGTGAGGGCGGCAGAAACTATTCGCACCAGGCTGCAGGGGAAGCCGGAAAACCTCCAGATCAGGGGCCACAACCACTTCTAAACACCCGATTGTGAGGGCGGCAGAAACTATTCGCACCAGTCTGCATGGGAATCCGGAAAACCTCCAGATTAGGGGCCACAACCTTACTCTAATACACGGTTGCGAGGGCAGCAGAAATTTCGCACCATTCGGCATGGGAATCTGGAAAACCTCCAGATCAGGGGCCACAACCACTTCTAAACACCCGATTGTGAGGGCGGCAGAAACTATTCGCACCAGTCTGCATGGGAATCCGGAAAACCTCCAGATTAGGGGCCACAACCTTACTCTAATACACGGTTGCGAGGGCAGCAGAAATTTCGCACCATTCGGCATGGGAATCTGGAAAACCTCCAGATCAGGGGCCACAACCACTTCTAAACACCCGATTGTGAGGGCGGCAGAAACTATTCGCACCAGTCTGCATGGGAATCCGGAAAACCTCCAGATCAGGGGCCACAACCACTTCTAAACACCCGATTGTGAGGGCGGCAGAAACTATTCGCACCAGTCTGCATGGGAATCCGGAAAACCTCCAGATCAGGGGCCACAACCACTTCTAAACACCCGATTGTGAGGGCGGCAGAAACTATTCGCACCAGTCTGCATGGGAATCCGGAAAACCTCCAGATCAGGGGCCACAACCACTTCTAAACACCCGATTGTGAGGGCGGCAGAAACTATTCGCACCAGTCTGCATGGGAATCCGGAAAACCTCCAGATCAGGGGCCACAACCACTTCTAAACACCCGATTGTGAGGGCGGCAGAAACTATTCGCACCAGTCTGCATGGGAATCCGGAAAACCTCCAGATCAGGGGCCACAACCACTTCTAAACACCCGATTGTGAGGGCGGCAGAAACTATTCGCACCAGTCTGCATGGGAATCCGGAAAACCTCCAGATCAGGGGCCACAACCACTTCTAAACACCCGATTGTGAGGGCGGCAGAAACTATTCGCACCAGTCTGCATGGGAATCCGGAAAACCTCCAGATCAGGGGCCACAACCACTTCTAAACACCCGATTGTGAGGGCGGCAGAAACTATTCGCACCAGTCTGCATGGGAATCCGGAAAACCTCCAGATCAGGGGCCACAACCACTTCTAAACACCCGATTGTGAGGGCGGCAGAAACTATTCGCACCAGTCTGCATGGGAATCCGGAAAACCTCCAGATCAGGGGCCACAACCACTTCTAAACACCCGATTGTGAGGGCGGCAGAAACTATTCGCACCAGTCTGCATGGGAATCCGGAAAACCTCCAGATCAGGGGCCACAACCACTTCTAAACACCCGATTGTGAGGGCGGCAGAAACTATTCGCACCAGTCTGCATGGGAATCCGGAAAACCTCCAGATCAGGGGCCACAACCACTTCTAAACACCCGATTGTGAGGGCGGCAGAAACTATTCGCACCAGTCTGCATGGGAATCCGGAAAACCTCCAGATCAGGGGCCACAACCACTTCTAAACACCCGATTGTGAGGGCGGCAGAAACTATTCGCACCAGTCTGCATGGGAATCCGGAAAACCTCCAGATCAGGGGCCACAACCACTTCTAAACACCCGATTGTGAGGGCGGCAGAAACTATTCGCACCAGTCTGCATGGGAATCCGGAAAACCTCCAGATCAGGGGCCACAACCACTTCTAAACACCCGATTGTGAGGGCGGCAGAAACTATTCGCACCAGTCTGCATGGGAATCCGGAAAACCTCCAGATCAGGGGCCACAACCACTTCTAAACACCCGATTGTGAGGGCGGCAGCCCCTATTCGCACCAGTCTGCATGGGAATCCGGAAACCCTCCAGATTAGGGGCCACAACCTTACTCTAATACCCGGTTGCGAGGGCAGCCGCAATTTCGCACCATTCTGCATGGGAATCTGGAAAACCTCCAGATCAGGGGCCACAACCACTTCTATACACCCGATTGTGAGGGCGGCAGAAACTATTCGCACCAGTCTGCATGGGAATCCGGAAAACCTCCAGATCAGGGGCCACAAACTTACTCTAATACCCGGTTGCGAGGGCAGCAGAAATTTCGCACCATTCTG
>AVPN01002471.1:0-13509 GCA_000695325.1 Pleurobrachia bachei | reverse complement strand
CCCCACCCCCAGGTTGGTCCCCCTCCCAATAGGATAACCTACATCAGATCCGCGACCAACTGCCAACTGAGTCTCCGATCTAAAGAGGAGAAAGAGTCAATGGAACACTTTGCTAGTCTCTTTGTTCTTCGTATGGACACATTCAAAGAGGTATTTACATGGCTCCTGTTTATCATAACGTATCATTGAATAGTGTTGTTATCATTACGGAATATACCCCAGAAACGTTTGCAATAAATTGTTCTTGTTTCCCATTCTGCTGTTGTCAGCTCTTAGTCTTCAAGCTACGGCATATCAATCTTGTCTCCCGCTCCCAGGTGTTTGAGACCCAGATGGATTTCCTGGTGGAATCAATACATAACAATCACAGCCTTACTGGTATCGCCTACTACTACCTTAGTAAGTCTACTGGGTGGTTGCTCTGAGTTCTGTCTCATCAGTCGTAATTTTCAGTTTTCGAGGTCACATGAAACAGTCTAATTTCTGAACAATTCAATTGTTTCCAGATCTCGAACAAACAACTAAAACCCTCTCTTGCTCTAGTTCCCCGTGGAGAGAGGGGCCAGATGAACATGCAATGTGGATCTATGTTCGCCTTCCAACTGGCCAAGTACCTGATGCAGAAGCTCCCAGATATGGGCCAGGGAGGGGGCGAGCCTCATGATAAGAGTACCCTGTATAGTCGACTGTGGAGGAACTTGTTCACCTTCACCCAGAAACTAAACCAAGGTAGTGCCTGTGCAACGTGCAATCTTAGTATAAACTTGTGTTTTGTGACCCACTAGTTCGTAACGATAGGTCCCATGTTGCGACCCTGTCAGACACAAGTAACGTCATTCCCAGACCACCCCTGCTACTCTCTTGATTCTCCCTCTAGTTAAAGTAACAATCTCTCTTTCTCCCAGACCACCACCAAGACTCGGAGACAGAGGGTGTGTTAAAACCTCACCTCCAGAAGATCCTCAACTCTAGTATGGAGCTTGCTGAAACGGCCAAGGACCCAACTAACTACTTTACACTGCTACGGCACCTCTTTAGAGTAATAGGTATGATCATCATGAACAAACAAACATTGCTTCCTCCAACCCACTCTATGTCCCTGCTAATATATCTCCAATTATGCTACATGAACGCAGTGTGATACCATATCTCTCTCCTCCCTCGTCCAGGTGATGCGAGTAACAAGTATGACGAGCTATATAACGAGTTCCTACCCCTCCTACCCTCTCTACTGCAGACCCTCAACTGGTTACAGACGGGGGTGCACAAACAACACATGCGGGATATCTTTATTGAACTGGTACGTGTCTTATACCCTTGCTTACTAACCACCTCGAGACGTGCTATAGTAGTACCCTTACAACTTACTAACCACCTGACGTGACCTGGTTATAACCCACCCACTAACCAAACTAAATGACCAGTAACCACTCACTGTCTTCTCTCCACATATTATGTGTCCGTTCACCCTCTATATCCCTGTACAGATCCTAACGATACCTGTGCGACTAAGTAACCTGATTCCTTACCTCCCCGCTCTAATGGATCCTCTAGTATCAGCCCTAAAAGGATCCAACACTCTCATAGCTCAGGGACTCCGTACACTGGAGTTGTGTACTGATAACTTGGAGCCCAACTTTTTCTACCTGAAAATTGAGGTAACAAGAGTTGGTAGAAAATGTTATATTTTTCATGGGGTTCCGGGCCTTTTACTTTGGTCTGATTTACTATAACCAATTGTTTCCTCTCTTTTTTAGCCGGTCCGGGCGGAGCTGATAAAAGCCCTGTGGAAGATTCTCTTCCAGAACAACAATGAGAATGATAACAACGCTAAATACGCCTTCCGAGTACTGGGTATGTGATCTTGTCTCCCCTTCTTATCCCCCACACACATGACACAGCCCCTAAACGCCAAACCCACAACAACAAACCCCTACCCCCTGCTATCCCATACTCACCCTCTTCCCAACTCATGCAGGCAAGTGTGGTGCCCGGAACAGAAAGACCCTCCCTGACTTGCCTGCTCTGGAGCACGTTAACCCGGACAGTGTCCCAGCTAGTGTTCACATCTGGTTCCCGTACAGTGAAACACCCGTTAAAGTACCTGTCCAGAAGGTACATGTTTCTAATTATACATTATGATTATACCAAGGAATACCATTATGATATCCTCCTTCACTTGCTTTTCTCTCTCACCACGAAAGTAATATTCCCCTCTGCCTCATCCCTATATACACTCATCCCATCCTTCCCAGGTTTTGGATCACGCTCTGAGAGTATTGAAGGCCCCTGATAGGAGTTTGTTCTGTATGCAACACAGCCTGTATGTCTGTCAGAGTTACATCATAGCCATGATAAACCTGAGCGATACAACCCCCCAGATACAGAAACTACTGGCCACCATTAGCTGGAAACAGGTAACGAAACAATGTCATACTACATGTAATGTTGTGGTTTGGAGAGGGCAGTCTTTTGTGAAACAAACAGATCTGCCATTTGGTTTGGTTTGGAATGAATATAATGAACCTCATCTCTCCCTCTACAGAGCCAGACGCAGCATGTACCCTCCATCAGTAAGGGGAACTTCATCTGTAATGACGAACCTACTAGAACCGCATTCAAAACTGCACTTCTAGGGTAGGACACAGCTTGATTTCGAACATACCGCCTTATAGTTAACCTGTTCAAACATATGTTTGGTTACTTATCGGGTACTAGTCAGTGACTAGTAGTCACAATAAGTACCAAATATGACCATCATATCTAACACCACTCGACTCCACCAGGTTGTTTGTAGCTACAGCTACGAAGCAGTTGAGAGGAGAGACAACACAGTTTATGATGAGTATAGTCCGACATTTCTCACTGCTGACTATTGTCCAACAGAGTGGAGTATTCCACACGAAACGAAAGGTATGAAACTATAGTTTGTGGTATTGATGCAGTGCAGTGGTCACTGTGTGGCAAATAAACCCACAAACTAGTGTCCCACCCACCCATGTGTGTACCCCCATCCCATCCCACTTAACTTGCTATAATTGCCGCCCCAACATGTCCATTCCCATCTCCCTCCCATCCTCATCTCTCTCTGTCTCAGGGAAGTGCCTCGCTGGATGTCCATGTTCTGGTAGATGTAATAGCGGAGTGTGTTGGTTCTGAACAGAGCGAACTGGCAAACATAGGGGAGAAGGCGATACGACTTGTTACAGAAACCTGCAAATACATCCTAGGTATTCATTGTTCCCTGTTCTTCAAACAACAAGCCCGGGTCGCACAATATTATATGTATTCTGTAATCCGCCTACTTTTTATTTTACTGAGATTTAGTTCCCAAAAGATCATAAAACTATCTCTCCTCACTATAACAGGTTCAGCTGAGAGAGCATTCCAGATGCCCTTCTTCGACGTGCTACTAGACAAGTTGTGTGGGTTGTGCTATGAGAGAGCCTGGTTCAGCAAGAGGGGTGGGGTAACTGCTCTTGATTGGTTGATCGGTAATGCTCCCCTAATGTGGGTTATAAAGAACCAGCAACCCCTGATCAGTGCTACGATGTACACCATGATCGACCTCAGTGAAGAGGTAACGATGTTGTAACTTATAGATTGAGAGAGCGAATCTTGCACATGTTCAGATACATTTCGGCAGATATTTGAGACACACATAATATTTATAGTACCTCACGTACTCTCTTTATTTCAGATAAGTTACGGTACATTAGGATTGGCAGAGGCATTGTTCCAGAGGATTATCAGACACTGTAATACACCACACAGTGCAGCCAATGTCACCGCTGCACAGGAGAAGGTATAGTACGGGTGTTATTTGTTTGTATCTCTTCCTTTGGTGACTAGTTTGGAACTACCCCGTACATTCCCTCCCTAGTCCCCTTTCAACTAATTACTCTCAAATTCTTCGTTTCCACTCCTCCCTAATTCCCCCTCATTTCAGCTAATCCCTAATTCCCCACCCTTTCAGCTACTCCGGACTCCCTAATTTCCTCCTTCTTTTCAGCTACTCCCGGGTATGGTTCACCACCTCGTCAAGGAGATGCTATCACCCTATGCAGTGGTACGGAAACAGACCCGCCAATCACTCCTGACCCTTGCTGAGATAACCAAGAAGACGGTCAAGGAACTAGTCGACCCGCTATCTAAAGATTTGTCATCCAAAGACTTCTTCGCAGATACGGTAAGGAATTTTGATTAAATTTGAAGTCGTTTCCCAATCTTGTGTAAAGACTAAGTTTTTGTGAGTTGACCGTACTCACTGTAGCATCAGCCAACAGCTACACGGCTATGGGACTCTGATCATGTGTACTGAGATAGAGTACATGATCAGAGCTGGCACAGAGAGCTCATTATGATATAGTCAGATCCTAACAATATCACAATGAGCTCCCCCCATAGTGGTGAGGGGGTGGAGGAGGGAGGTAAAATGAGGTTCATCACGCCTCAGCTGGGTAAAATCATCTCCCCCACCCGTCTCGATATAAAATCTTTGAAGTGGTAGTTGTTCAGCCTCACTCCAGTTGTAGGACAGTATGGTCTGCTACAATGGAGTCCTCTGTGTTGGGCTGGTTCGGGGCAGGTAGCGAGTCTGCGGGCTGGTTTGGGACAGTTTCCTCTTCAGTAGAGAGTGCTGTAGTTGCTGCTTCACAGATAGAAACAGACTCAACAAGTATCTCTCTAGGGCTGGGTCCGGTGGTAGAAACATCGGTCTGTGTAGTAGAGGTACAGTAGGTGGGACGCTTCTTGGTCAACTCTCGCTCCACAACCTCCTGCAGTCTTTGTAGTGATAGGGTGACTGAGGCAAGTCTCTTGGCCACATTTTCCGAGATTAGGTGGGCGTTGTTTACTATTTTTTGGATTGTTCCAAGTCTTGGGCATACATCAGGAGCAGCCTGTCACTGGTCATGCGAATGGTTTTCTTGGTAAGGAGAAGTCCAAGCAACATTAGTATCGCAAGACAGAGAAGGGCTGCCGCGAGTAGGATTTCGTCAATATTCATGTTTTGGTACTGTGTACGGAGTATACAAACTGTTACGTCTTTGGTGGCAAGTTCTGCATTATTTGCGACAAAGTTTGGGCATACGCCATACACTTGCAACTCTTCATCGCCGTCAAAACTTGTCGATAGAACGGTTTACTCCTTTATAAACCAAATCACAGTTTGATCTATAGAAAGTTTTAGAGAAATAAGAATGGATAGGAAATAGGAAATGTTTAGCTGTTCGGGGTTAACAACAAAGGGTGTTCGGTTGTTGTCCCCCGCTGCTCGAAACAAAACCACCCTGGTTGAGATATGTTGAGCACGCGCAATAGCATCACGACAAAGATGTGAGGGGAGTACAATTATTAGCGCGCACACGACCTCTTCTGTGTACCCCACCCGCCTCTTCTTGATCTGACTGTGTTGTGACCCCATCAATCATGAACCTTGGCTCGGTCACTGTCTGTCAATGCCCCCAGTAAATGTTAGAATATAACAATTCTTCCCTATTTCAGATCCTGCCCAAAAAACAGCCGCTATCCCAACTACCTGAAACCCGACAACTAGCCTGCATGGAGGCTGTGGTATTCTGCTCGACTCTGGAACCACGGCTACTAACCCTGGAAGCTACCGGAACGAACAATGTCGAGAAAGAGAAACTGCTCAAGGAAATACTGGTGATTTGCTCTCTATCCCCTCAGGCCCTTCTATCTAAATACAATTGTTATAAGCGGGAAACTAACTTCACTTTGCTGAAGAAGACAGGTCTGAGGGTCCTTGCAACTTGCCACTACCTACCTCAACATGAACCTGAAATATTCAAGGTACAGAATGAACAATTCCTGGAGTCTGGTAGTTACTTATTTGGGGTGGATTCGAAAATCTACAGGGTGTGTCAAAAAGACCGAGACAACCTCGATTAGAATGAGATTCAGAAAAGTGAACATAACCCCCCTCCTCCATTTCACCAGGTTATGTATACGATCCTAACTGGGCACGACAAGGAGCTCCAGATGTGTGCTAAGAACGCAATACAAACCTATCAGAAGAGCAAAGGACAGGATATAGTTCTGGAGACAGTCACCTCAGAGATCAGACCACTCCTACAACAACTCCCTGAAACTAAGAAACTCTCCATTCATCTTATTGAGGTAGGAACCTGGTTGTTCTAACACTCTACCCCAGGCGGCTGGTTTCTATGTTCTAACCCTGCCAGTGGGTTCTCTAGTTGTGTGCCCTATTTACCACTATATCTCCCTTAGATTCTAGCACATTTGATGGAGTTGTTTCCCACCCTATTTAACGATAAACTCAGAGATCAGCTTCTCAAACATCTCAAAAAGTGGCTGGAGAATATTCTTAGTGTCCACCAGACGCCAGTAAAGGTACACCATTTCAAAAGTTATGAACTAACCGCTAGTTGATTTATGATTAACTACTGAATCCTCTCTTATCTTCCCCTGATTTCAATAATGAAAATATGTTTCAGAGGTCAATTAATACGTTTAGTGAGGAGATATTGTTGTGTCAGGCCATCATCAATACTTTTCATCTGGTACCCCCTCCCCCAAAGAGCTTCTTCAGGTAGGCTGGGTTACTGATAAACCGGGAAATTAACGGGGCCGGGATTAACTCAATCATAACTAAACAACTCTCCCTATTAATCCTCAGTCAGCTGATAATATATGTGGTGAGGGCTGAAAAGTATCTGAATGTTGAACTTGGTAGTCCCTTCCAGGTAAAGATCTGCTGTATTTATATACTCTGTACTTATATTACTACTTCCACGTTGTATAGTATGGGTTTATTCGATTCAACTTGATTCTTTTGCAGGAGGGGATATTCAAGTTTGTGTTGAAGCACCCAGGGGATGCTATCGATCTCTTTCTGAAGGATCTACATGAGCCCACAATGAACAGAATGTTCTATAACTTCCTCCGGCACAAGGATGGAGGTAACTATTTCGACACCCTTCTGGGATTGTGATTTGGACTGGCGTAACACACTCTCTCTACCCTGCCAAATACACTTTTCAAGACCAAAACCCATTCATCCCCTCTCAGGACCGCTGCGACAATTCCTCGGCGGGGCAATTTCACAGTTGCTGGCCGCCTGTGGGGCACAACATGACAACTCTGTCCAGTACCCCCTCCAGGAATCCAGTAAAGAGTTCCAAGAAATCAGATTCCAAGGTATCCTCATCACCTCTCTCCTTTTGAAACATGATCCTGACCTCTTATCAAGGAATGCAGATCTAGTAGCTCACTTCAGGGCTGTTTGGAACAGTCCTGTGAGTCAGGAGAAGTTTAGGAACCCAGATAAGTTTGAGGTGCCCACTCATCAGTGGAAGGAGCCCAAATTGCTTGCGGAGTGTCTCTTGAAACACCTGGAGAGGAACCCCGGGGATAATGAGTTACTGTTCCAGCTGTTACATATCCTGGATGCGGTATATGTTGCTAATAAGGACTTTCTGCACACTCATATCAAGACTAAAGTTGTGGAAGGGTGAGTTCAGTTGTATAGATCTCTCCCTCCCCCGCCCCCTTTTTTTCAATTATCGTGAAAATTATACTTTCATTACCATGATGATTACGACTATATGTTTTACCCTCTCAGGTTCACTATTGAACAGAGACGACGTGCCTTCTTCGCCTTTGTAGAGATCTATAAGAGTTCCTCTCACCAACATCACCAACAGGGTAGTGGTCGAGCGATCAGCTGGCCTCAGGAACTAATAGGTAAGGATCGTTCTTTATTTTCTGTCGATTTAGATATCAGCGTGGGTGGGGTAGTTAATTGCCAGTAATTACATAGCATTTCTGAACTAACTACCTCTCTAACAACTCCCCCTCCCTCCCCAGGTAAGATTCTGGAGTTTATCTTGGTGCCCATGTTCCAGTACAGTTTTGAGAGGGGTGACACGACGGCACTTATTGAGGGTCCTACTACAACAGAGGGATCTCCAGCATCTGCAGGGGGTGGGAATATTATTGATGTCTTCATGCACCCTGAAAGCCAGGTAATTATAGAGACCCATGCGTGTTGATAAGAATTATAGTAAACTGTAGTTGTTTTGAGGTCTTCTATCAATATTTAGCTATCGAATATTTGTTCCCCGCTTGTTTAACCCCCCCAACTCCACCTCAGATAATTCTGGAGGACTCGGATGTGAATGATTATGTGATGATTCATGTGTTGAAGCTGTCTGCTGAGTTCATAAAACATGCTGCCCACTACATACACCGACCATCATCCAATAACAGGTAAATGGTGTGATTGCTGTGGTAGGGGCAGCTGTGTTCCTACCTTGGATTGTTACTTGTTAGTACTAACTACTAACATCTCTAACATGGTAATAATATATCCCCTTCCCCTAGACGGGACGGTGTAAAGATTCGAAGTCTGATGAAGTATGCCTGGTTACGTCGTCACCCCAAGATATCACACGATCCCACTACCAAATACTATGGCCAACTTGTACTCTCACTAATCATCAGCAAGTTTCCAATTCTACAGAAGATTGTTATACAGGCACGTGATGTTCCCCCACGTGATGTCCAATGTCCATATAAGGAAACATACCCCCTCCCTCCCTCCCTGCTAACCCCCCCCCCCTCTTGCAGGTGTTCCACTCGCTACTCAAGGCACATCATCTCGAATGTAGAAGTGTGGTGTTCCAGGCTCTAGAGATTATAACCCCCGCCATGCCGGCCCGACTTGATGACGGGAAGGCTATGTTGTATCATTGGACCAAGAAGATTATTGTAGAGGAGGGTCACACCATATCTCAACTAGTTCATCTTCTCAGTCTGATTGTCAGACAATACAGGTACCTATTATACAGGTGGTTAGAGTGATCTAGACATGATAAAACGGGGTAAGATTTTACTCATTAGAGTCCGGGAAACGGGGATAAGGTACATACAATGTAATGTTACATACATACTAATAATTGCATAATTGGGAGATATCTTGGTTATTTGGTTAGAATAATCTATCAAATGAAAATTGGCTCGCCAAGAACTTTTGATTATTTAGGGGATAGTTTTTAATGAAATCAATGGAACTAATGTTTGTATGAAGAATATGTTTTACCAATTTCATCACATTGTGGTACATCACTTGACCACGATCCATCATCCTGACACGTCAGTGTTGCACTTCCCGCGAGGACATAATGGGTGGTCGCACATTCGATGGTGACAGTTGTCCCTGTTGGCGAGGCAGACCAGTTTCCTTGCGTAGATCCCTCAACAGTAAAAGAAGGGCACTCGACTGGTCCTGAATGGAATAACTTAGTTTTAACTTAGTTTTAATATTGCTGCCAGTATGTGATGTTCAATAAATTTGGAACATTTACCTTTGTAGAAGTCTGATGCTTCGTCACCGTCTGAGAAAAATATCATATCCACAATATTGCCTCCCCACGTTGCGACACAGTTGGTTTGTGAACTTTCTGCAAACAGCAAGCTCACCAACTCAACATCATTACATTTGATGATGAGGGCGGTCTCCGTTTTGGTAATATTCCAAATCTTCTCCATCTCAACCGGGGGCTGTATTGGCAGGTCTTGGAAGCTATCAGTACACTGGTCTATAGAATATCTCGTAGTGTAGTCCAAGAATACAGACACAGCACCGATAAGAATAGTGTTTTTATATTTCATAGTCACCATCATTGATTCTTTTGCGCCTTCTGTAGAGTTCGTCTTTATCTGGAGAGGTTGTTTTTCCAAGTCCCAGGGTATATTCACATTCCGCTCTACAACTGTCCACTCTGAAATGCAATGGATTAGTCAACATTTATCACAAGACACACATTTGACAAATGACAATGCACAGGATTATAAAATATATATGCGACTAACCTGTGAGAACAACAACTGTTCCGCACAATGCTGCTGTAAAGAGAAAGAGACGTATCATGTTAACACACGTCATATCACTTAATAAATTAGGGTGTTAATTTATTACTTTCACCACGATAATAAGGGTAAGACAGTGGGTGTTATAGTGGTGCTACAACACCCGCTTCGTTACTATACGCACTACTACGAAAATAAAGGCGAGAGACAGAGCGACAGAGCGACAGATAGAGAGTGGGTGTTAGACAAATAACTTTCAGCGATGCCAAACGTCCCCCAAACGTCACCAACTACTCTAGTTCTGAGTGTTGTGTTGGCAACTTCGTTGAGGGAGATCCGTGGAAGACTTCCAGCTCTATGAAAGACAGAACCATTAACTTGAACACTTCACTTGAGTGAGATACATACGAGAGAATGGAGAGATTAACTTCAGCACAACTACTTGAGTTGAGGGATCTGGTTGTTGGAGAACAGCACACAACACAACACACACAACTCACACGTACAAACTATTTAATCGAAAATTGAAACGAATGACAAGTCCGTCCACAACTTTGCTTAGCTAGACTGTGTTATGGGAGGGTTAGAAGATAACAACCACAGCCGTTGATGATGTGATGATCATCAAGTTGAACATCATACTTGATGATCATCACTACAAATCAAGAATGATGCAACTAGCACGGGAACAGTAGTTATCCTTCATAAAATATTACTTGCACTCAAACAAGAAAATCTCTTTTCAATTGTTGGCAGTTTGTAAATATACTTTTCCCAGGGTCTATTACTCCTGGAGGCACTACCTTATCCAGCACATAATGTCTTCAATGCTACGGTTTGGATTCACCCAGTCAGTCACTGTGGAACATCAACGTCTAGCTTGTGATCTAGCTGAGGTAGGTTGAAAGCTGTGTTCGTACTACTAGTATATGTTTATCGCTCCCCGGTTGATATTTTGTAGTGCAAATAAATAAATAAAAAAGTGCAAATGAATATAATAGTCCTGGAGCTGATCCCAAACTCTCCTCTAAACTCTCCCTCTCTTGTATACAGGTGTTATTGAAGTGGGAGGTCCAGAGGGTACATGAGAAACATGGTGTTGCGTTAACCGACTCACAGATCGAGGGTAACTAGCTGAATTCAAGTTATTTTACCAGTTGTTAGACAGATTATTTTACCAGTTGTTAGACAAGTATTAGACAAGTAATCTGTGTTGTTTTAGGTATTATTGCTGGTAAAACTGGTATGCTAATTAATCAGACTGAAGTTGAGGTTGCACCCTACGTTCCACCTACTAAGGTAACAACTATTCATTTTTATTATTTAGTTGTTACCACGGTAACGACTAATTATGATGTCATGTTACCATAGTAATAAGTGACCAATTAATTGTACTATTTCAGGTGAATCTAAGTCCGAGTGCACTTCGACCCCCACCACCAGACCCTCTCGCACCATTTGAGCAGCGCTACGGAGAGGGCGTCTTTAACTTCCTACTCAAGTACGAAATCCAACTCTGTAGCTCAATATTTTAGTTCTCCTCCTAACACCCCCTCTCTCCCTGCAGGCTAAGTTTCAGTGCATACAGTACCGTCCAGCTCCCCCAAAGTGAGACTCTCTCCAAGAGGTGTATACACCTGGTGAAACTTGGCATGAAGCCAGAATTGGACATCTTCAGGAATGTGGCGGCTAAAGTGTCCCCCTGGGCTGATGGACAACTGAGTCTCATCTCGAAACTTGTGGCTGAACAACAGAAGAGTGGGGATCAGAAACTGGACCAGGGACCTTCAACCAGATACAAAGTATGTGTGCTGCTATTTGTTTGAAGAGTTATGATTTTGATTATATCCACTTTTTAGACCCCGCCCTGAGACAAAGATAGATGGTTGTTAGTATCTAATTAACCCCTGTCCCCTAGTGTAACTAATTAACCCCCATCTGCTAGTAACTAACTCCCACTTTCAGGTTTCTGTACGATCCTCCAGCTCCTAGAGTTTCTACTAGAGATGACCAGCAGTGAGGTGGTACTGATCAACCTGTACCAAATGAGTAGGGGTCTCATTGTATGTATCAATGCACCCATACCCCAGATAACACGGACTGTTCATTCTCTGCTGGGTAAACTGTTTATTCAGTTCCCTGTGGACCAGTACAGAGATGAGTTAGCTCATCTGTTTGATGGGGTTTCTGACCACATCTTTGCGGGTAAGTGTCTTTTGTGTTTGAATCTAGGTAACGTGGAAATGCGGAGTCATGTCTACTACTGCAGATGGGATATGTAATGGAATCATACAATGACGTTCTGTCTCCCTACTAGGTCTGGAGAGATACGAGAAGATGCCAGAGAGATCAGATAAAGAATCTGGTAGTCTAGCCCTAGAGGCCCTCTACTCTCCCCTCATGATACTTCGAGCTGCTTGTGCCACTGCACCTAGGTATGTGTCGACAGAGAGAGAGGGAGGGGGGTTACTCCTTCATCAAATATTATGTTTTCTGCCAGATTGCTCCTTCATCAAACATTGTGTTTCCCAGGTATTTAGAGCGATTTATGAAGGAGTGGGTGAAGTGTCTACAGAAGCTTCAAAAGGAACACTGCAGTACGTTGAGAGAGCAGAACAGTAGGAGTGCACAGCTCAGAGATAAACCTTCTCTCCCCGCATCTTCCATCACATCAGCTGATCTAATTCTGGTAAGAAGGACAGTCTTATGCCGCGGGTAGGAGTCAGTTGTGTGTATAATAGTGACCAGTACTCAGTAATCCCACTTCCCAGAACAGGGTCCTAACAATGCTCCCTGATTCACTCAACAATACTCCCTCAGGTGTGTGTAGAGTTGGTGAAGGACAGGATGAACCTACTGATAAATGATGTCAGAAAGCTGTTCTTTGCAATCCTGGGTGCCCTAATTGAGAAAAGTACTGATGCATCACTTCTGAAGAGTATTACTGAGGTAACTGTGAACTCTCCAATCCCCCTAAAAAGTGAAAGAGACCCTCCCTCCACTACTCCCTGTTCTCTGTCTCCCTATTTGACATTTTTCCTCATCTCCCCTATCTAAAACTCTCTCTCTCCCTTCTCTCAGATAGTGAGTGTCTGGGTAAAGGGGTCCAGTACCCAGGTAACTCTCAAAGAGAAGACTACCCTGTTAATCAAGATGAACCAGAACTTTGAGACCAAACTTCCAACTGAAACTGGTCTGCTGAGTGTTTATCTTGATATCATTTTACACGTCTATACTGGTAAGTTGGACCCCACCCGACCACCCCATCCCCACTTTTTGGGTGGTTTACTTAATGTTGTTCACACTGTATATCAAGCCAGAAAAGAGAGATAATATACTCCTCCCTGCAGACCAGACACTAAAAGGAGAGCTAGGTCTCAAGATGGAGAGTGCCTTTATGACTGGACTCAGGTTTACAGACCCTACTCTACGTAACAAGTTCACAGAGGTACTTCGGAACAACGTCTCACCTGACCTCTTTGAACGACTAATGGCCCTCATCTCTCCCAAGGAGTTCAACTGGAAAATAATAGGTAGGGTGGGCTGTCTCCAGATTTGCATAGACTTTTATACAAGACTTGAGAACACATGCATCAAACCAAAACTATGCCCCCTCCCATAATTTATCCCCACCACATAGTCCTCTGCCCCCCC
>AVPN01002465.1:3666-14224 GCA_000695325.1 Pleurobrachia bachei | reverse complement strand
TGTAGGTGTAATAGGGACCAGTCTCCCGAGAATCCGCATTACAAAATCGATGAGGAGGAGGGGATAAAACAGTTCAAAATATTGGCCAAAATTGGTGAAGGAACATATGGGCAGGTAAGATCTGTCATCTTTTATTTATGGCTCATTGACCCATTGGTCAATGGTCACCGTGGTAGCATTGATTGATGGGTCTTTTTCGGTTACCCCCTACGTTTGGAGCGGTACACAATTCTGACTTCCCCCTCTAACATACTATTCTCACAGGTGTACAAAGCCCGGCACAGTAGTAGCGGCGACATAGTGGCCCTCAAGAAGGTCCGGTGTGACACGGGCAAAGAGGATAACAAAAACAGGGAGGGATTTCCTGTAACGGCCGTTCGGGAAATTAAAATCCTCAAACAGCTCCAGCATAAGAACATCATCAGTCTCAAGGCCATTGTGACGGAACGGTTATCAGCGGATAACTTTCGGAGGTCCGATGCTTCATTTTACCTTGTCTTTGAGTACATGGACCATGATTTGCTGGGTCTGTTGGACTCCGGGCTGGTTAAATTTGGTGAATATGAGATTAGGCTGTGTATGCGACAACTATTTGAAGGCATCGCATATTGCCACTCCAAGAACTTTCTCCACCGCGATATAAAGTGTGCCAATATTCTGTTGAACAATAAGGGCGAGGTTAAAATTGCCGATCTTGGGCTGGCAAGGTACTGGAAGAAGGATGACCCAACGAGGTTGTATACCAACAAGGTGATCACAAGGTGGTACCGACCTCCAGAGCTCCTTCTAGGGGAAGAAAACTACGGCCCTGCGGTGGATATTTGGTCATGTGGTGCCATTCTGGGGGAAATGTTTGCTAAGAAACCACTCTTCCGGGCTCGGAGCGAGCAGGAACAACTCGAGGTCATTAGCCGGATCTGTGGATCACCAAGCCCCGAGAACTGGCCGAATGTCATTCACCTGAGTCTGTACAAGAGTCTGATTGAGTTCAATAACAAACGATACCCAAGAGTGGTCCGAACTGAGTATTGTTACTTCCCCGAGCAAGCACTGGATTTAGTTGATAAAGTCCTGGTGTTGGATCCAGATCAGAGGCTGACAGCGGAGCAGTGTCTCTCTCATCCCTTCCTGGCGGGGGTTGACTTGAAAAAGATGGCGCCCATGATACTCCCCCACCAGGATTGCCACGAAATGTGGAGCAAGAACAACCGGAGGAAATCAAAACGGCCTGCTGAATCAACAGCTCAACAACAACCAGTAACAGGTGGGACAGGTAGTGGACAAGCACCCCCGGGGGGTTCCGGCGGTGGTAGGCCGACAACGCGGCCAGCGGGGGCACAGAGACCGTTGTGAGGCAACGAGGGAGGGAAGAGATGTGTATTGCGTGTGAGTGTGAACGTTTTTATCAATATTATATATCCGTTATCATCAGAGAGCAAGACGTGAGAGACGAGAGTTAGAGAGAGAGGGGTGAATATATTGAGCGATCTTAGAAAATGATAGTTATTTTATTATGACATTGTCAGTATCACATTGATAATCATCTTGGCGATTTTGTTTACAGTGCAGGAAGGGCCCGGGTTATGTGTCTGTAGTTGGATGGAAGAACTACAGGTAATATGTTTTTTCTACTCCAACAACTTTAACTTATTTTTTACAAAATGCGTTTGGAGATGATTAAATGAATTTCAGTAGTTCAAGAAGGGCAGGAACCGACCGAATCAGGATATACTGGTCCCTGATTGGCTGATAACCAGTCAGTAGTCACGTGACCTCAATGACGAGTTGTAATTTACTTTTTTTGGTCGGTTCCTGGAAAGAGGGGTGAGTGGAGTGGGGAGTACAGTTTATAAAAACTTTTTGAAAAATTTGACAAAGTCGCTCCTTTTACGTTCTATCTTTTCTTCTCATTCTCTTTTTTGGTCACTCAGGGTATTTTTTATGATTTTTTGGTGAAGAGATTGCTTTTACATTTTTTAGGTTTAGGTTCACCCCCTTTTTTGCAGGTTTCCACTAGACTATCTCCCCCTTTTCTTACTTTTTTATGTTTTGAATTATTGTTTTCCTGCTCGTTTGAATGCCCAAGTTTATTTGGATTTTGTGCAAAATAAGATCAAACAGCTTTCAGATTTTTTGAGCTCTACATTCGTTTATTCCTATTTATTTGACATTCCTAAAAAACAACCAACAAAAAGTTTCAAGGCTGTACTCCTACCCCTTCCATAACTGGCTAGAGAAGTCTTGAGATGTATGGAAAAAGAGATTGGAAAGGTCAATAAACTATAATGTTTCAAGAGAGTGGGAAATCGATCTGATAAAATGGGCGTAACAAACTCGGTGTTTTGACCTATATAATACAGAGATGTGAAGAAGTGGTGTGTTTTTTTAGCCCACCCTGTTATATCTCAAGATTTTCTTTGTCTACTGTTACCAACAATATAACGATCCTTTCTTGTGTTATACCCGAGAATTAGTTTTTGAAATACACTCCCCCCTCCCGACTCCTGAGATAATCCAGTCCCACTCTCGAGAAACCCACTCTCTCTCTCTCTCTCTCTCTCTCTCTCTCTCTCTCTCTCTCTCTTCCTCCGTCTCACTAGACACTACCCTACTCCATATCCTCTCTCTAATACTCCATCTCCATATTATTTCAGATCCGAGCCAAGTTAGCGGCCCTGAACAAAGAAGAAGAGAAGATAGAGGAAGAGAAGAGGAAAAAAGAAGAAGAGTTGGAGGAGGAGGAGGCGAATAAAAAACGGGAACAGGACGAGGCTGCAAAACGGGTTGAAGCTGAGCCTCCACAAAAAGGTTTGTTTTACGAGGGGTCCTCTGCTCGGCAGGGTCCGTTCATTTTGGTTAGAATTGAAATCTATAAACACATTTGTAAACAATTTAGATTGCAACCTGTATAGTTATAATTTAACACATTATCCCCTACCAGCTGCCTCAACTAACGGAACCTCACACAACAATAACCACAAAGAGGCAACTACAACAGTACAGCCCCCACCCTCCCTACCTGCTGCCCCCTCTGTTGCTATTCCTGGATTTGGAGGACCTGAAGGGGAGGATTGTCAGATCAAAGTCACAGAAGTTTCACCTAACATCGATGCCATCCTGAGGTATAACAATATGTTGTTCTCTCTAATGTTCTCTCTAATGTTCTCTCTAATGTTCTCTCTAATCTTCTCTCTAATGTTCTCTCTTATGTTCTCTCTAATGTTCTCTCTAATGTTCTCTCTAATGTTCTCTCGGGGTTCTCTCTATTGTTCCCTTTACTATTATTCCTAAGTTTGCATTACTATTATTCCTTCAAATTCATTAGTTAGGGATGACTCAGTTTTATTAACAAATAAAACCACGCATTTGCTGTAGGTGTAATAGGGACCAGTCTCCCGAGAATCCGCATTACAAAATCGATGAGGAGGAGGGGATAAAACAGTTCAAAATATTGGCCAAAATTGGTGAAGGAACATATGGGCAGGTAAGATCTGTCATCTTTTATTTGTGGCTCAGTGCCGTGTGGTACCATTGATTGATTGATCTCTACCCCTCTACACATCCAATCGATAATTATCCTTCCTCAGCTCCCGCTAAGAAGATCTAATTATATATGAATTCCTTCTTCAGTCCAATGCTTCCAAAAATGATTCTGTTTCCCTCTAACGTACTATTCTAACAGGTGTACAAAGCCCGGCACAGCAGTAGCGGCGACATAGTGGCCCTCAAGAAAGTCCGGTGTGACACGGGCAAAGAGGATAACAAAAACAGGGAGGGATTTCCGGTAACAGCCGTTCGGGAAATTAAAATCCTCAAACAGCTCCAGCATAAGAACATCATCAGTCTCAAGGCCATTGTGACGGAACGGTTATCAGCGGACAACTTCCGGAGATCTGATGCTTCATTTTATCTTGTCTTTGAGTACATGGACCATGATTTACTGGGTCTGTTGGACTCCGGGCTGGTTAAATTTGGTGAATATGAGATTAGGCTGTGTATGAGACAACTATTTGAAGGCATCGCATACTGTCACTCCAAGAACTTTCTCCACCGCGACATAAAGTGTGCCAATATTCTGTTGAACAATAAGGGCGAGGTTAAAATTGCCGATCTTGGGCTGGCAAGGTACTGGAAAAAGGATGATCCGACGAGGTTGTATACCAACAAGGTTATCACAAGGTGGTACCGACCTCCAGAGCTCTTACTAGGGGAAGAAAACTACGGCCCTGCGGTGGATATTTGGTCGTGTGGTGCCATTTTGGGGGAAATGTTTGCCAAGAAACCACTCTTCAGGGCTCGAAGTGAGCAGGAGCAACTTGAGGTCATTAGCCGGATTTGTGGATCACCTAGCCCGGAATTGGCCGAATGTCATTCACCTGAGTCTGTACAAGAGTCTGATTGAGTTCAACAACAAACGATACCCAAGAGTGGTCCGCACGGAGTATTGTTACTTCCCCGAGCAAGCACTGGATTTAGTTGATAAAGTCCTTGTGTTGGACCCGGACCAGAGGTTGACAGCGGAGCAGTGTCTCTCTCATCCCTTCCTTGCGGGGGTTGACTTGAAAAAGATGGCGCCCATGATACTTCCACACCAGGATTGCCACGAAATGTGGAGTAAGAACAACCGGAGGAAATCAAAACGGCCTGCTGAATCAACAGCTCAACAACAACCAGTAACAGGTGGGACAGGTAGTGGACAAGCACCTCCGGGGGGTTCCGGTGGTGGAAGACCGACAACGCGGCCAGTGGCGGCACAGAGACCGTTGTGAGGCAACGAGGGAGCTGGAGTGAAGGAAAGAGATGTGTATTGCGTGTGCGGTGTGAACGTTTTTATCAATATTATATATCCGTTATCATCAGAGAGCAAGACGTGAGAGACGAGAGTTAGAGAGAGAGGGGTGAATATATTGAGCGATCTTAGAAAATGATAGTTATTTTATTATGACATTGTCAGTATCACATTGATAATCATCTTGGCGATTTTGTTTACAGTGCAGGAAGGGCCCGGGTTATGTGTCTGTAGTTGGATGGAAGAACTACAGGTAATATGTTTTTTCTACTCCAACAACTTTAACTTATTTTTTACAAAATGCGTTTGGAGATGATTAAATGAATTTCAGTAGTTCAAGAAGGGCAGGAACCGACCGAATCAGGATATACTGGTCCCTGATTGGCTGATAACCAGTCAGTAGTCACGTGACCTCAATGACGAGTTGTAATTTACTTTTTTTGGTCGGTTCCTGGAAAGAGGGGTGAGTGGAGTGGGGAGTACAGTTTATAAAAACTTTTTGACAAATTTGACAAAGTCGCTCCTTTTACGTTCTATCTTTTCTTCTCATTCTCTTTTTTGGTCACTCAGGGTTTTTTTATGATTTTTTGGTGAAGAGATTGCTTTTAAATTTTTTAGGTCTAGGTTCACCCCCTTTTTTGCAGGTTTCCACTAGACTATCTCCCCCTTTTCTTACTTTTTTATGTTTTGAATTATTGTTTCCCTGCCCGTTTGAATAGAATGCCCAAGTTTATTTGGATTTTGTGCAAAATAAGATCAAACAGCTTTCAGATTTTTTGAGCTCTACATTCGTTTATTCCTATTTATTTGACATTCCTAAAAAACAACCAACAAAAAGTTTCAAGGCTGTACTCCTACCCCTTCCATAACTGGCTAGAGAAGTCTTGAGATGTATGGAAAACGAGATTGGAAAGGTCAATAAACTATAATGTTTCAAAAGGGAAATCGATATGATAAAAGGGGCGTAACAAACTCGGTGTTTTTGACCCATATAATACAGAGAGGTGAAGAAGTGGTGTGTTATTTTTTTTGCCCCACCCTGTAATATCTCAAGATTTGCTTTGTCTACTGGTACCAACAATATAACGATTGACAGACAGACAGACAGACAGACAGACAGACAGACAGACAGACAGACAGACAGACAGACAGACAGACAGACAGACAGACAGACAGACAGACAGACAGACAGACAGACAGACAGACAGACAGACAGACAGACAGACAGACAGACAGACAGACAGACAGACAGACAGACAGACAGACAGACAGACAGACAGACAGACAGACAGACAGACAGACAGACAGACAGACAGACAGACAGACAGACAGACAGACAGACAGACAGACAGACAGACAGACAGACAGACAGACAGACAGACAGACAGACAGACAGACAGACAGACAGACAGACAGACAGACAGACAGACAGACAGACAGACAGACAGACAGACAGACAGACAGACAGACAGACAGACAGACAGACAGACAGACAGACAGACAGACAGACAGACAGACAGACAGACAGACAGACAGACAGACAGACAGACAGACAGACAGACAGACAGACAGACAGACAGACAGACAGACAGACAGACAGACAGACAGACAGACAGACAGACAGACAGACAGACAGACAGACAGACAGACAGACAGACAGACAGACAGACAGACAGACAGACAGACAGACAGACAGACAGACAGACAGACAGACAGACAGACAGACAGACAGACAGACAGACAGACAGACAGACAGACAGACAGACAGACAGACAGACAGACAGACAGACAGACAGACAGACAGACAGACAGACAGACAGACAGACAGACAGACAGACAGACAGACAGACAGACAGACAGACAGACAGACAGACAGACAGACAGACAGACAGACAGACAGACAGACAGACAGACAGACAGACAGACAGACAGACAGACAGACAGACAGACAGACAGACAGACAGACAGACAGACAGACAGACAGACAGACAGACAGACAGACAGACAGACAGACAGACAGACAGACAGACAGACAGACAGACAGACAGACAGACAGACAGACAGACAGACAGACAGACAGACAGACAGACAGACAGACAGACAGACAGACAGACAGACAGACAGACAGACAGACAGACAGACAGACAGACAGACAGACAGACAGACAGACAGACAGACAGACAGACAGACAGACAGACAGACAGACAGACAGACAGACAGACAGACAGACAGACAGACAGACAGACAGACAGACAGACAGACAGACAGACAGACAGACAGACAGACAGACAGACAGACAGACAGACAGACAGACAGACAGACAGACAGACAGACAGACAGACAGACAGACAGACAGACAGACAGACAGACAGACAGACAGACAGACAGACAGACAGACAGACAGACAGACAGACAGACAGACAGACAGACAGACAGACAGACAGACAGACAGACAGACAGACAGACAGACAGACAGACAGACAGACAGACAGACAGACAGACAGACAGACAGACAGACAGACAGACAGACAGACAGACAGACAGACAGACAGACAGACAGACAGACAGACAGACAGACAGACAGACAGACAGACAGACAGACAGACAGACAGACAGACAGACAGACAGACAGACAGACAGACAGACAGACAGACAGACAGACAGACAGACAGACAGACAGACAGACAGACAGACAGACAGACAGACAGACAGACAGACAGACAGACAGACAGACAGACAGACAGACAGACAGACAGACAGACAGACAGACAGACAGACAGACAGACAGACAGACAGACAGACAGACAGACAGACAGACAGACAGACAGACAGACAGACAGACAGACAGACAGACAGACAGACAGACAGACAGACAGACAGACAGACAGACAGACAGACAGACAGACAGACAGACAGACAGACAGACAGACAGACAGACAGACAGACAGACAGACAGACAGACAGACAGACAGACAGACAGACAGACAGACAGACAGACAGACAGACAGACAGACAGACAGACAGACAGACAGACAGACAGACAGACAGACAGACAGACAGACAGACAGACAGACAGACAGACAGACAGACAGACAGACAGACAGACAGACAGACAGACAGACAGACAGACAGACAGACAGACAGACAGACAGACAGACAGACAGACAGACAGACAGACAGACAGACAGACAGACAGACAGACAGACAGACAGACAGACAGACAGACAGACAGACAGACAGACAGACAGACAGACAGACAGACAGACAGACAGACAGACAGACAGACAGACAGACAGACAGACAGACAGACAGACAGACAGACAGACAGAAAGGCAGACAGACAGACAGACAATCAGATAGACAAACAGACAGACAGACAGGCAGACAGACAGACAAACATGATTAACAAAAGAAATGTTAACAACACGAAGTTAATAACACTCCATATTTCCACAGTAAAGAGGGAGAGATAGAACGATGTAACCCGGAGAATCGCCATCGAATTGAGCAGAGTGTTGCTGAACGGGAAAAAAGCTACGCAGTTGCAAGGTGAATATCGTCTCAAGTTTACATACTTTTTGTAAACCTTTTATTTATTTATTTAAAGGGAAGTAATTTTGATATCTCCTTCTGGTGGTCAACACACATACAAGCCCTCTGTAAAACAGTTTAATGGGGAATCTCACACATACACGGGCAGAACTCGGTTAAGGAGAGATTAATTAGTATTCTGAATAATGAGTTCAGAGCAAGAATTGCTTGCTCTGAACTCATTATTCAAAATACTTTTATTTATTTGGCTCATTGTTTTCTATCAACTGTGATCTACTTTCGAAAGTAGTAGATCACTTTCATTGTGTTGAATAAGGTGTGAAAGTCAGCTGCAGATCGGCCCTTCTCCCTCCCCAATCGCGGTAGACCCCTCTTCGGTAGACCCCATGGGTGCGCGCGAGGCTGAACCGTGTGAAAAGTGTACCACTCGGCGCGCGAGTCGTCACACCCTGTCACTCGACCGACAGAAATGAAAATGAAACGCCCCCTTTTAAAAATATATATTTTATTGTTAAATGTTCACTTGAACAGCTGTTCGTGTTCTCTTTTTTATCGTGGGACAGTCTGTACAAGTCAATCACAGAGTCTTAAATCGGAGTAGCGACTATTTGTTGAGTTTCGCTCGGTCACGGAGATTCTAACTGCACAAAAACCCCGTGTAACTTTCTACTGTTTAACTGGTTTGACCCCGATTTCCAGTCCCCAAACGGATAAACGTCCTCTAGTGTCTGTCTTGAACTGTCAGAGCATTGGCCTGACCCTATTCTCATTTTCGCGCGAGAACTGTGGTCAGAGCATTGGCCTGACAGGTCTTGAACCCTATGTCACCGCGTACTCAAATATACCATGTTATTACCCGTTTCCCCTAATACAATGAGGCCAGGGGTTCGACCAACCATGCTGAACTAGTCAATCATGATATAATCGTTGAATGTAATTTACATAAGACCTGTTGGCAAGCTCTAAAACTTTTTCCCCAACAGGGAGAGAATCCTGGGAAAACAACAAAAACAAAAAAAGGGGAACCAAAAAAGGTATCTTTACATTTCTTTCAATAATTCATCAAATACCGGTGCCATAACCTCACAACCCTAACGCGACGCTCTATGATCTAATTATGCTGTTGCAAAAAATAATAGTATGAACAATACAATGATCTAATCAATCCCTGACTCGAGTTTCCATTTCCTCAGGAACAACCACAACAGACAGCCCGGATGAGAGATGAGAGAACGAACATTTTCAAACCCACATCGAACGATTTAACAACACACGTTACGAAACGACATTATAAAAGGGACTCCTCATTATAAAATGTGAGAGAGAAAGAGACAGATTGTGCTTCTATAATACGGATAATACTTTTGAAGTTAATTGGGAAGATTGGTGCATTGTCGACTGTTGGGACAATCAAGTCATTTATTTGGGATTTTATCTTAGAACTTACCGCAACACACTTTGTCAGTAGATATTTGTAAGAGATAGATATGAACTAGAGACACTACTCAGAAAAGAGCTGTGCGCCATACATATATCCCTTGACAGTGCGTTCAGATGGGGTCGGCGGCGCCAGATAGGAGAAGAGCCGTTTCAAAGACGTATTTAATAAGCTTATTATATACTTGTAAGACTAATCCATCACCATGTATTTCTGTACTCTAATTAATAAGTTTCATGGTAGTTTAGGCATGGCCCTCAAGCTAAATATCGTGTAATTCAATCGATCTGGTACTGGTAACATCCTGAGGATGGTGGTGCTCCGTCATATCATGACGCATAATGGCCGACCGGGAAATGGCAGACTGCCATTGGCAGTATGGAGCTGTTTTGCGGCAAGTACAACGCCGCGCGCATGGTGCGCGGCGCGTGCACAAACATCTGAGCATGTTATAGTGGAAGCCCGGTAAGTCGGAAGAACGTGTCCGTTTGTCTCATGAGGCACTCATGAGGCACTCATGAGGCCTCATGAGGCACTCATGAGTCACTCATGAGGCCTCATGAGGCGTTTCAATGTCTCATGAGGCCTCATGAGACATTGAAACGCCTCATGAGGCCTCATGAGTGACTCATGAGTGCCTCATGAGGCCTCATGAGACATTGAAACGCCTCATGAGGCCTCATGAGTGACTCATGAGTGCCTCATGAGGCCTCATGAGACATTGAAACGCCTCATGAGGCCTCATGAGTGACTCATGAGTGCCTCATGAGGCCTCATGA
>AVPN01002462.1:0-13590 GCA_000695325.1 Pleurobrachia bachei | reverse complement strand
CATGAAGATATACACTGGTGGTGCTCATTCCCAATCCTCCCAATCGTCCTAGGGGGAAATAATAAGGGTTAGTCAACTATGACAAACAAATATTAAGTGAGCTGGGTAAGAAAAACACAATGTGACGTCATGTGACGTCACACACGTGTGACTAACATTATCTGGCGATTCTTCAAGCTGTATGTGTTCAATCATTTGATCCAATTCCCGCTCAAAATCTTGGTCGCAACTCGCTATATCTGCAGGAAGGGGTGTTGAGTTGGTTTCTGCAGTCTGTCTGTCTGTCTGTCTGTCACATAATCTCTCCTTACCCTTCTCCTTTATCATTTCATAGGAGTCTTCTGAAGATAGATCTGCCTTGATACTGTTTTCTCCTCCTCCCACAGCAGCAGTACTTTGTTCTGATACCATCTTCTCTGCTGTACTATCACTGCTACACGATACCTCCTCTTCAGCAGTAGTAGGTCCCTGCTCCTCCTGTGGTTGTGGGGTAGTAGACGGTTCTGATGCTGCCTGTTCCAAACTTTCCTCTGTTGAGAGTTCCTTTTCTACATCTGGCTCCATTGCAGCAGTAGGGGTAGATGTTGGGGTTTCTTCCTTGCTCTCTTCTATCTTTTCTATCTTTTCTTTGTCCTCTTCTATCTTTTTCTCTTCTATCTTTTCTTCCTCTTCTTCTTCTTCATCATCATCGCTCCATTTCAACTCGTCCTCCTCCTCTCCCCTGGCCTCTGCTCTACTCAGCAGCTCCTCGTGTTTCTCTTTCTCCTGAAAGGGGGGGGGGTCGAATAATCAACAAAAGTTGACACCCTGTTGTCAAACAAACTGGTACTAAACATCAGCCCACCTGCCACCACTATCTATAACAGTAGTGTGAGGTGTGAGGTGCTGAGAATATTAAATAGTTCGTAGAGAGCAGCTGGCGATAAAATTATAATTTGGTTCCCAGTAAGTTTGACAACTCACAAGATTAAAAAGGTGTGTCCGGTAGTAGTAGACCCTCCAGAAAGTTCCATAACTCAGGTGAGCAGGGACCAGGGTGGAGTGGGTCTGTCTGAGGGCATCATTAACAACCAATATCTCCCCTATCTCGTGGGTATGGGACTCCAAAACAAAGCCCTCACTCCACTCGTTGAAGTGTGCATCTGGGAGGGGGGAGATTTTAAGTTTTCAGAAAATATAGTCCACCAGTTCTAGATACCGGGATGTTAAATAAAATAAACAAGAGACGGATTGGATGGCAAAGAAGAAGTCAGATAAAGCGAACTACCTGCGGTATGTTGAGTATATGTTTCGGGTGATGTCTGTATAGCTGCTAATCGATCTTCCCCGAACCGTGACAAGTACTGTACATTCTGAGGCTCTGGTGCTAGATATTCAGATACATTTCCCAGCATCGTAGTTTGAGCATATGGCTGAGGGGGGGGGGGTAAAGATCAGAAACAGAGAGGCAGACATGAAAACATACAGACAGAGTGACAGACATTATTAACGAGAGACATACAAACAAACAGACAGACAACGAACCTGTAACTTGTGTTTGAGAGCGGAGGCACTAGGACCAAGGACATCTTGCTTGAGAGATGTAGCGACCTCACTCATGTCATTTGAAGTGAACTCATATACATTGGAGCCCTGGAGGAGGAGTTATATGAATATAATCATGAATAATATGTGGAGAGGGGTGGAGAGAGAGAGGGGGTGAGAGAGAGAGGGCAACCCACCGAGAAAAGAATAGTGTCGGGTGTCCATTAGTATTTTATTACTCCGCATTTTAGTCGAGAAGGTTCGTAAATTCAATATATGAATATTCTATCGCAAGATACACACGAATGAGAGAGAGATTGCTTGAGGGGTATGGCGAGGGGGGAGGGTGCGAGGGAATCTTACCGTTTCCTTAGCCTTGTTCCATAGCGATGATCCGACAGCTGACAGACCAGAGGAGCCCCACCAGCCACCACCACCTCCCCCACTGGTGCTGCTACCACCTCCTCCTCCACTGCTACCACCCTGCTCTTCTGCTTCCGAACCCATCCACCATACTACAACATGGAACTAATGGGAGGGGTGGGGTTAGGAAAATTAGAGTTCCCCCTCACACTACATGTGGAGCATAAAATATTGAAGGGGGGGGTAGAAATTACAATCGTTTTATTGTGGTGACCGTTTGGGGGAGGACCATTAAATTACACTAGAGTTCCCAGAATTCACAATCAGGCTCTTTAAAGCATTAACCCACAATACAAAACATTACATTACGCATAGAAATATACAGAACAATACCCCAAGAACTACACACAATTTCACCCAATAAAAAACACTCCAACTCTATAAAATAGTGCGACTGTTAAAAGCGGTTAATAGAGTGCTGACCATATTATCCCATTTAGATTCCCTGGCAGCAGTTAGAGTATTCTCAAAACATTTCTGAAACACTTTCATCCCCCAACTTGCCTCCCTCCTTTCCTCCACTGCTGACAGAAAACAAAAAACAAGGTCCTTCCAACACCGCATGGCACCCAGCAACGCCGGTCCGTACCTCTCCAATTTTATCAAATTATCCCGCTGTCTGGAACGTAGTTGGCGGGCTTCCAACAGTGCCCGCTTTTCTGTTACCATGACAACCAAGGTTTCAGCCGTGGCAGTGTGGTTCTTACAGACCGCCAGGATCATCTTGTAATGACGGACCTTATCGGGACCAAGAAACATCGGGACGATGGGAGGGATATAGTTGGAGTTAGCCTCCGTACAATAAGCAAGCAAGTTTGTTACAACATCTGGAAGGGGTTCGGAGGGTGTTTCTGTCTTTTGGGTCAGAGTTTCAAATGTTGCGAGGTGTCCCTCAGCTTGCTCGAGTTGTGTCTTGACCATCTCCCACGGATGATAGATTCCACAACGGGGGTACTGCAGTTCCCTAGCAACACCCTCCCTAGCAACCCCCTCTGCCTCCTTAGCAACCCCCTCTGCCCCCTCCCTAGCCACCCCTCCTTCCTCCGCAAACAGCCCTAAAACACGGAACATCACACATGTAACATGACGTGCCATCTCCTCCGGTATATCTCCCACTTCCCCGTGGCTCATCTTATCACGAAGCCGCGGTCCCTCGCCATGCACAAAGATATCAAGAAGCATTGCAAACAGATCTCCGCCCAAAATAGGGATCAATACGTGCTCTTCTGACTCCATTTTACTCTGGTTATAAACGGTGGTGTAATAGCTTGCCCCGGGACGGCACACCTCCCCAGACCACACCGGACTGAAAATCTCATCCAGAGTTACATAGAAATCAGTGTTGTTAGCCGTTACTCGGCTCTCTCTGAATTCTGGATCTCGTGTTGCCATGACAGCTACCCAGAGCCTCCGCAAACAGTGCTGGAACAGTGTCACGCCAACAGACAGTAGATTGTAGTGAGGTTCCGCTTGAAACTTAGCATATAATGTCTCCCAGTACTGCCGATGGTCAGGGTGAATGAGAGTGGAGATTTTGGCAATTTGTACGAATGCCATCTTAGGATGAGAGATATTTAAAGTCGGGAGCGGAGGAAGGGGGATGTTCTCCTTTTTATCGGGGTATGTGGAAGTAATTTTTCTGAGCTCTGTTAGCTGATCCCGGACCAGTCTGCTCCCCGTCATACCCATGATGGGTGAGAGAAATCCATGCCATGCTAAATTCTTCAAATTCATCCCCTTAACATCCCCCACAGTGAACTGGAGATCTTTAACCAAGGACTCCCCTAATTTCTCCTCCAACTCGGGATCTTGTAGCATCTCCTTGAGGTGGTGTTTCCGAGATACTATCCTCCCCACCTCTACCTCAATTTCTCTGGTCAGGGGGAGGACCCGGAACTCGGGCGGCAGCGCGGGAGATGAAGTGGAAGGAGTTTTTACATCATCGGTGGGAGCTGGTCCTGTTATGTTTTCAGTCGGGGAGGAGAGGATGGCCTGAATTTCGGGAGATAGAATTGGGTAGACATTTAGTCGAGAAAGGGTGGCTTTGATTTCATCCACGTATGTAGGATCTGGGGAGTTCATTAGACGCTAGCAAGAAGAAGAAGTATGAAAAGGAGGGCTGATACTGAGAAAGAGAGGATTTTAAAAGTGTGCTTGGTTTTTTGTTGCTTTCTTTTTTGTTTCGTGCTTTCATGGTTTTTGTTTCACATAAATCTCCTCCGCTATCCCCTCGCTGTGGGAGGACGACCGGGCAGCCGTGAAGAGATAATCAGAGAGTCTGTTCAGGTACCGGAATACTACCTCTACGTCACCTCTGAAACACATAATAAATAGTTAAAAATTTAAAAGGGGGGGGGGGCATACAAGCTGCTAGTCTGACGTCAAACCAGAAAATTCAAAACTCAAAAGTGAAGGAGAGAAATATATTGAAAATGAGGTAAGTGGAGAAAGAGAGAAAGAAAGAGAGAAAGAGAGATACCTACCCATGATCGTGAAGTAGTGGCACAACACTTCTCTCAGCGGTCCGTGCATACGTGAAGGTGGCCTGCACACACACTCCCAGAGGGTAGAATGAAGTTGGTCAGAGGGGGCAGGGAGGAGGAGAGTTGGTCAATACGATGTTCCAGAGAGACGGTGTGATCCGGTGAGAAGGCAACTTGAGCCCGCTGTTCAGGACTTGGATCCGGGGTAGCGATAACAGAACCTGATGTAGGGTGTTCGTTTTTTAGTATTGGGGTCTAGAGAGAGATGTGTTTAGCAGATGGAGGGAGATGGACCTATTCTCTCACAACGTGAAAGAGAGGGAGATAGTATGAACGTGATATATAATAAAGTGGTCCTCACCTACATCCTGAAGGTTGCATTGTATAGAATGAAGGTCACGTGAAAGGTCCTCCTGTTTGCAATAAATCCTGGCCAGGCCCACTTGGGAAGAAAGGGTATCTACTGCTCCTAACGCAGCGAATATTGGCTCATCTTTACGCAGTCTGATAATTATGGGAGTTTTAGTTTGACAGTTTCAATCGTGTGATACCAGTGAATTAAGTAATGCTTCAGCGTGTGAATTGAAGTGAGAAGCATAATGAGATTCTTCACAACAGCACAATAATTTGGCTATATACTGTATGGAATAATCCTTCATAATATGCCCATAAATTCAGTCTCGACTATCGTATTATATACTCATTACTCAACTGAGTTCTCCCCCATATACAATGTTCACTGTATACTATACAGTGAACATTGTATATGGGGGAGACCTCAGTTGGGTAATGAGTATATAATACGAGAGTCGAGACTGAATTTATGGGCATATTATGAAGGATTATTCCATACAATAGTACCCACTGTAGTGTAAGTCGTATAACAGATGTGAGATGATGGTATTGTGTTCAATAAACAACATGTAGCGCAGTGGGTAGCAGTAGTGTGATGTGTTTTTGTTAATAAACGGGCATGTACTAAAAACACCGAATACTGCTGACCATCCCTCACTTTACTAAGAATGGTTGTGTACTAACCGTTTGCCAGTGTACGTGCTTGTTTTCCCCTTATCCCCAGTTCGTGTGTAAATCTTCATCTCCCTGATTATGTGATCCTGAACTCTGGATCGTAGTAATCTTGTAGACCACATACTTCAATAGAAATAAAGTTATGACATAGAATATACTAAGGGAAGTGTATGGTATGGGTGGAGGATAGACAATCTGTACAGGTTCATACAACATCTCACTATGTGAAACACGTCATGTAGAGATAAAAATGGTTGAATAAATTAAAAACTGAAAATAATCACCCACAAAAATAACCTAGATAAGACCAATTATTCCGTTTTTGTCCTTTTCGTTTGGTTCTCTCCCCTCAAAACAGATTCTGGAACAATAAACTCAATGCATGTCATCCAAGTTTTTGGCGCTGTTTTTCTCACCAAGTGCACGGATGGTTTTTCTGGTTCCGCACCCAGCACTTCTTTCACCGCCTCTAACGAGCTTTCTTCGGGGGTATCTACGTGTGCAAAATGATAACAAAACACTTTTATGGGACATTGGGAGGCCTTTTCAACGGAGTGTAAACCCACAAATACGTCTAGGAACTCGGTAGCCGATGCGGGTAGGTTCATCAGAACGTACTGAATATCACCACCACTGAACTCCCTCACAAAATCTCTTCCGTCCATGTTGTAGCATGTTAGGAACTTGGTGCCTATCCCATTTAGATCCCTGTTCTTCACAAGCCACTTGTAGGATTCTGGGTTCAGATCATTTGCATGTACGTGACAACCCTTCCTGGCAAGGGGTAGAGCGAAGGGTCCAATACCACAAAACATGTCTAGAACTGTAGCTCCGACAGGGATCGCATCAACAACCCTTCTGTGCTCCGTTCCCAGCTTGGAATTCCAGTAAACCTTTGAGAAATCCATGGAAAACTTGATTTTGTGTTCAATTGCGGTAGTAATGAAGTTATCCTCACCAGCTAGGACTTCCATGTCAAAAAATCGATACTTGGAATGAATGGTATTTAGTTTATTGACAACTGTTTTTATGCTCGGGTTCTTATCCAATATCACCTGCCCGATCATGAACTTGTATGGCTCGTGAAAATCCTTCAAGTTGAGGTGAGCAATATGTCCCACAATCTCAAACCCGGATACTACATCTGTGTCAGGAATGGACTCGGCAAGGAATGATCTGATTATCTGAGCTGCTGACCAGTTTTTATACGTCAAGGGCACCGACACTTCTCGGATCTTAGCGCCTTCCATGGATGTTATTACTGGCGATGAGGCGTGTTCTTTATCAATGAGGACAACTTTACGACCCTTATCATTCTCACAGTCCATCACGTACTTTGGTTTGTATTGACAGTCGGTAAACATAGAACATCCCCCTCTGATCCCCTTCATGATCACTGAACACTGTTTTGCTGGGACCTCAACTCCGGTGCAAGGAACTGAAATACTGTACCGTTCACGATCTAGTGTCTTCATGTCTGTACACCGGGGCGGTTGGACTTGGGCAGTGGGTTTAGTGGTATCCGGCACCATAATGATAAGTAGCTATAGGAGGAATATAGATGTTGTACATAAGAGTTAATAGGAGGAAAACAATATCGATAGAAAACAAATGAAAAGATGGTAGTAAACTAAAAAGGTGATAAAAAATATAAAAACTGACTCCAATTAATATAAAAAACTGTTAAAATTTGACTCTGTTACAACACGTGTTCAATGACCTGTATTTCACTCAGACAAATCCTCAGTAATTGCACTGTTCAAGTTTTTCTGGCCTGGACTTGTCAGACACTCTTTTCTTATCACAAGAAGACCATCATTTGGGGGATCCCAGAATTTATCCGGGCAAATCATACTGGCCCTAACGGACTCCCCGTGCTTTAGTTTCCACTTCAGTATCTCTCGATCCATCAGACTCTCTCGGTTCTGATTGAGACACCAATAACTCCCCTTCCTATTAGAAACCCCACTCTCCACCCCTGTCTCTGCACAATAATGTCGGTCAACCTTACAGAATGCTTTGTTAAGTGATAGATTATGTCGGACAGAGTTCTTCCATCCCTCATGAGCCGACCGAAAGTAGGGGAACTCTGCTTGAATGTACCGATAAATCTCTGATACAGTCAGTTTCTTTTCTGGAGAGTGTTTTAAAGCTAGAGTTATGAGACACGAATAAGAATAGACCGGCTTAGGGAAAGACGGAGCAGTAAAATGTCTGTACCGAACAGTGGCAGATATCTTTGGGACATCAATTGTTCTTTTTTGTGGAATACGACAGGGTTTATCATCAAAAAATCCGTCGTCTAGGCCAACGGTTTGGGTTGAAAGATTTCGCATTGAAGAAGTTGTTATGTTAAAATCATTCATGTGGTCAAACTCCAGAGGTTCGAGATCGCAAGACTCAACTTCGGATATACCTTCCATTCTACACGGTAGGCTGGCATGTTACAAATCACAAGAAGCTTTGAAATCGTGTCCTGAACACTGGTATTCACATGTCATACAGAATTTTCAAATTTTGGCACCAGGAGGGAGTTAATTTTAGGTCACAGGGGATAAGACAACAACTGCTACCATTTCAGGAGTTCCTTTGAGCAATTTGAGGTGGGCAGAGCCAGCTAATCAAGAATTATGGCCAAAATATCGCCAAAAACACCCTCAAAAAGGGGGGGCGGCCAATATCGGCCTTGAAATAAAATATGTAATATATTATACAGCATAGATCAGTTGATTCAATAAATTATAATTGTGGAATTAGTCCATACGATACAGATATTCATCAGGGTCACTCGCAGCCGCCTTGCCCCTACCCCTGCCCCGATGTCCCCTGATTGATACAGTTATTGAGCGAACCATTGCAAATGATAGGCGCAGTCTGAGATATCGAACACAATCCTGTTTGGTATATCCGGTTTTAGTGGATTTTCTGTTGGCCAGCTGTTTTAGAGTGTTCTTGAATTCTCGACCCAGTCCACCCGATGTTGAAAAAAGCATTTTGTAATTTTTTATTTTTTGCAACGCCTGGTTTCGCGACGCCTCACTCATCAATAAACGTAACGCGCTTAATGTTGGCACTTAAAGCGATGCATCTATTAACGCGCCGCGCTTACTTTGAAAATCAATCCGGACAACAAAAAAACGCGTCGTCGTGGATCTTTTTTTCTTCACTTGACATGCGCTGCAGATCCCTAGTGCGCGCGTTTTCAACTCCTCCTGTCATAAGGGCGTGTAGCATACGCCAATTTCTTCACCAAAAACGGAAAGATCGCGCTTCACACGCCTTGAAAAGCGCTGTCTTATCCCCCGCTACAGCTGCCAGTAGCGTTTGTCAAGTTCACACTTTAAATCTATGCCAGCGTTAAAATCTGGGTGTTTTGTGAGTGCTGAGGGACGGTTTTCTAAGGCTAGGGCAAAGGGCTAAAGTAGTGTTAGGGTTAGGACTTAGGCCTTGATATATTTACCAGATAAACTTTGGATTAGCCAAAACGGTTAAGTGGTTTGGCAATTAGAGCCATTTTAGTGAATCAAATTTTTTGGAGGCACGCCGCTCGCACCTGTAAACAGGCCACCAAACACCCAGATAGTTACGTCGTCCCAAATCTCTAGTTTTAAACGATTAAATTGAACATCATCCTAATGTAGAAATGTTAAATTAATTTATGTTTAATACTCAATCATTCTCTCATTTGATCAGCGAAAACTTAGCAAAATGAGGTTTTGTGGCCCCAAATCGAGCACCTGTATGTTCCTCCTCTCGGTGTGGGGCACTATCATGCTGTTAATCCTCGGGGTATGCTTTCAGACACAGTCTGTCATCCTCTACAAAGACGTCGAGTAAGTTAAACATGCTCCCTTACACCACCTGCTGGACATCTCTAGCGAACGTCCCCCAGCTGGTAGTAGTAGTTAAACAGTAGTCAGTAATCCTAATTTTTATAATCTTTCAGTTACGAACAGACAGCGTGGCAGAATGTTGCTATCAGCTGCTACATTTCTGGTGGAATGTATGCAGTTATTGGTGTTATCTCCTACTGGCAGAAAGTTGTTAACGATCGATATCTCGCTCTTGAGCCAGAAACCACATCAATTATGTTCTAAGCTTGTCCCTTACGTTCAAAAATGTTTCTAATATAGTGTGTGAATTTAAGAGTGACTGACCGAGCTGGACTCTAGAGTGTGTGTATGTCTGTGAATTGTTTTCTGATTACTTTCAAGAGGATCTTATAATTTCAACTTTTAATTTGTCTGCTTGTTATTAGTTTTAGCACCCCCTACAGCTACCTATAGCTACAGTAACATTGATTTCTCTTTTTATCAGAAGATGAACACAGATCAGATATGCTGGGAGGTCATCCCAACGCCCCGAGGAGCCTGTCCCTCGCCGAACAGTACAATCCAAGATTTCCAGCGCCCAAGATCGTCTTCTCGCCTCTCGACCATCTCCCAGCCTGCCCCGTCATTATCGAAGGGAGATCTGTTGTTCATTAAGGATCTAAACCCTACTGATAAAAGTAAAATAGCACTCATGATTCAAAATATTGTAAAATTGGAACAGCGCTGTTCTGAACTCTCTTGTCAACTTGAATCAACCAATAGCAAGCTCAAAAAGTAAGTTACACTCTAAAGAACGAATGACCATATATCACAAATTAATTCCGATATTCAGTGCAATGTGCATAATAATATATTGTACTCCCTCAGCAAATCCAAGTTGGTTGCAGAATTGGAACAGTGTGTTGAGCGGGTTACGGGAGAAAATGATAAATTGAAATCTGAGCGGATTGAGAAGGATGAGCTACTTCGACAATACTCTCAGAAGCTGGAAGAGAGTAACTCACTTCTGAAACAGTCCTCTGCGACTAACAAGAAACTACAGAAACGGTTACACGCCAAAAAACAAAACATTTCGGTAAGTGTGGTAATTTGTAAATGGTCCGGGTTTGTAAGTTATTGGTCCGGCTGTTATGCAAATTAGTTGCGTGTAAACATTAATATTTATCGCAGGTCCAAACCTTGGAAATGGAGTCTGGCTCAGCAGCAATGACCCAAACATCCTTCCTCTCTCCACCAACACCCACACCAGAGCCAATTACCACACCTGCTCCAACGACCACACCAGCACCAACAGTAACCTCTCCTACAACTACTGCACTCCCCGCACAAGACTCGATGTCAGTGTTTCTGGACAAACTCGATGTGTTGTGTGATAAATTGTCAGCATTAGATAAACAACCTGCTCCCATTACCCCCGACAGAGGGAGAACTGATGTCCCTGGGAGAACTCCGTCTGCTACCCCGTTCTCTGTCAGTAGAACTCCTTCTAGATTAGAGAAGAGTGGGTACAATGAGACCTTGTTTTCTCTAATTAGTGAAATGGAGAAATCTGTAGAGGAGGAAGGGGAAGAAGAGGATGAAATTTTACAGGATTTGTTCTTTAGATCATAACTGACAAGATAGGGTTTTATAGGTGTCAGAGTTTTACTTACTTTTTAATATATTGTACATAACCGACACATGTATTGTAACAGTTATATGTATATTTATTGTGATTCAGTAACCGTGAACTTTTTAGTTTTATCATACAACTAGCAACCTCTTTCTCTCCCTCTCTCTAGATAACAATGCACGTATGTCGAAGAATAACATCAATTCCCACCACCACCTCCACCCCTCCATCCCGGAACATTTGGAAGATGTTTGGCCACAAACGAGAACTGGATGTAAAGCGCTACGAGAACGAGGTCATGGTGTACGAAGAATTGACTCCTGCTCTGATGGGCAGACCCCGTCTCACTGAGCTCTCCCTAAAAGGGATAGCCAGGTATATGATGACTGCTCAGTGTCAGAACATCCTTGTTCTCTCTGGACCTCTGATTTCCTCTGCTGCAGGGATCCCTGACTATAGACAGTACGGGGGGATAGAGGCCAGGAAACTGATGGGAGAGGAAGGGTACATGGAGAAGCGAGATGCTAAAGTTCTCCTGGAGAGAGATGAGTTTCACCTACATCCCTACGGCATGATGAGATTGTGTCAGGCCCTCTGGCCGGGGAATCACCGTCCCACCCTGGCCCACTACTTCATCAAGACCCTCCAGGAGAAGGGGTTATTACTGCGGAACTGGACTGAAAACCTGGACAATCTGGAGAAATTATCGGGAATACGGGACGATAAGCTGGTGGAGCACAGTGGTAGCTTACTGAGATGGAAATGTCACAATGAAAAGTGTGGCTCAGTGTATGATCTGCTGTGGTTAAAAGACAAAATGGAAAGACTTCAGTTTCCAAACTGTACGAAATGCCAAGCAAAGTGTGCGCCTGACATTCCCTTTATTCAGGATGAGAGTACGCATCTCCACTATCAAGCCTCTGTAGATGCCGGTAACTGTGATCTGCTGATTGTCATAGGGTCGGAGTTAATGGAAGCTCCCTATTGTACCATACCTGCCATGGTGCCCTGGGACGTTCCCAGGCTGGTGATTAGCGAACATGAGGGTATCGAGGAGGACAATGATATAATTGACACTAATGTTAACTTTGATTTCGATTCAGACGAGGCTTATCGGGATGTGTTTTGGCAGGGAAGTGCAGATCTGGCGATATTGTCGCTGTGTTCTTATCTTGATTGGGATAGGGACGTGAAGTTCATGATGGAATCAGACACTGCCATCCTGAAAGGAAGGAAAGAGATGCAGGAGAGATTGGGACTGTTTAAGGACTACACTAAGGAACCTTTACAGAAATTAAGATAGTCGGTGAAGTGGGGTTATTATTTATTTATTATATTGTTTTGGAAGTTTTTACTTTTTAAGAAACCATGTTTTGTTTCAAGCCCTTTGTTTTGATAATCAAGTTTATCTTTTAAACGCCAAACACACAAGTATAGCTGTGTAGAATTGTATCTCTCTAACTGGTAACACAACATCAATACTCGATACCGATTATTACACAGTCACACAGGTGCATTATTATGTCAGTGTCTCTCTAACACAGGTATGCATTATGTCTAACACATGTGCATTATATGTCAGTTTTTCTCTAACACATGTGCTCGTGTTTGCAGACACACCATCTAACACATGTGCTCGTGTTTGCAGACACTAACACATGTGCTCGTGTTTGCAGACACCGTCGTCACAGAGTGTAGTACCATCAGGGCAAGTATCATCATCCTCCTCACATTGAGACCTGCATTCTCCGTCATCGCACCTCATGGTTCCACTATCACAACTCTCCTCACAATCAACAACCCTGAACACCTTATCACTACTCTTCTTGCTGTCCTTCACCTTCTTCGCACTGGACAGGAACATCTTGCCATTCTTGGAGTAGATCCCAGTACAGCTATCCATATTCAGGCACCAGTCCTTGGCTTTGTCGAGATTCTTGGTCTTGATGGCCTTGCCGTCCTTCTTGATTTTCTTTCCCATCTTCTTGGAACTGAGTTCCTCCCAACAGGCGAGCGAAGCGAAGGAGAACTGAGCACCATCACCCTTACAGGATCCAACCACCAGAGCAGAATCGTCAGCAGGGTTGACATCGTTATTAGCGGTGTTGAGGCAGGTGCTTCCCACAGATAGCATGCCTCCCTCCATGTTCCACTTAGTGCTCTTATCAGCACAACACGTGGCAAACTGTACCTCATCACTCTCCTCAGACTTTGAGATACACAACTTACTAGCATCGTCCACAAGGTATCCATTGGATGTGAGGCATACCTTCCTGTCACAGGTGTTGGAGAGGACAGCAGGCTTGTCAGCACCATCACCGATATCAACACACAGACCTCCAAAGTGCTCGAGATCACCGCACTCAACCTCCTCACCACCTTCCCACTCTTCGTGCTCTCCATCATCATGATCATCTCCATCATCACTGTCATCCTTGTACCCCTCACAGGTCTGTCCCTCCTTGCACTCCATGGCAGGGTACATGGCCCAGTTCTGAATGTTACAGATGTTATCCTGTGTCCTCGTCATCTTGATGTAACCACCATCACCCCAGTTAGATCCCCAGCTGTTCCTCACATTCCAGTAGGAGCTCTCGTAACCGACAATGGTGACAGCGTGGTTTAGACTCACACTGCAGTCACAGTCTCCACTGCAGGAGTAGATTCCCTCTCGGTAGGCGAAGAA
>AVPN01002458.1:0-13610 GCA_000695325.1 Pleurobrachia bachei | reverse complement strand
ACTAACTGAACCTTGCAAAAATGTCCCGACTTTATGATCATGTCCATATCGTATAACACTCCTAATATGCTTCCCCGAATCATGCTCCATATCTCGTATCGTGTCACACTGCTAATAAGCTTCCATGAATCATACGCCCTGCTAATAAGGCGTCCCAGAATGGTATCACATATCCATCTCACTCATTAGAATTTGAAATACATATATATTTCAGCCGATTTCAGTTGAAATAGACATGTGTATTTGAAATATTAGGTCATTCGGTATTGATCTAGACAGGTATGTTAATGAGAGAACGGAGCCAGATAGAGCCAAGCGACCTCTCTCAGCGTCTTCCTTGGACATTTTTAGGTTAGACTAGGATGGTGGGAGCCTTCGCCTACTGACAATATTGCCTCACGAGCAATATGTTTCAATGCTACTCTATCTGCCGCTTGATGAAAAAAAAACCGTGGCACTCTGGATGATTGAATATGTCATGGCATTTTCTCTATTGGGGGCAGATGATCGGTTTGACCAATGTTCCTAAATCAATTTTTAAGCCTGAATCCGATGCTACCATAATTTAAGCGTTTAGATTCTATCTTCACTCTCAAAAATTGGCTTTTTGCCAAAATTGCGCTTTACACACTAAATGCCCATTTTTGTACGTTCTAAATGACTAAATGACTTGGATCCAACGTTAAATGTTAACCAATACAATTTTCTAGGTCCTATATGAGTTTCATTAACATCGGTCAATTGATACCTGGCTTGTGGCGGCTTTTTTCAACATGTGTCAAAAAGTTTAAATTCAGCTTTTCCAAATCAAGCGAAAATCGCTTCCAGATGCCAGAAATTGTATGCACAAGGTTCAGAAATATTTATGGAATATCTCAAGCCATTTAATAAGCAACATATAGGGTTAAAAACTTTCCAAATTATCCGGAAGTTGGCCAGATTGGTCCAAAATTGAGTTAAAAGTTGGCATCAAGCGGCACATAGAGTAATGTTACAAATAGTTGCCCGTGAAACCATAAAGCAAGCATGCAGAGGCTCCCACCATCCTAGTCCAACCTAAAAATGTCCAAGGAAGACGCTGAGACAGGTCGCTTGGCTCTATCTGGCTCCGTTCTCTCATTAACATACCTGTCCAGACTCCAGATCAATACCGAATGACCTAATACATATATATTTGAAATATATATATATATATTTCAGTGTCGAGATTCTTCCGACCTGCCGAATGTCCTTCTCTTCATGTCCATCCCTTAGCACATCTTCCTGATCTCCCAGATGACATCTCGGGTTCCTCGTTGGACTCTGTTGGACTCCTCCGAATCATATCCACTGAAGCCCCAGTAGTGGTGCTTGCTCCTGATATCAGCATCCTTCCATTGAGTATCCATCCACTCCTTAAATTCCTCCACTGTCATATCTCCCTTCATTTTCTTTACTATGTTGTTCATTTGATCCTGCCCCTGTCTGGCTGCACTCCTCCAATTTTTGTTTCTCTGGCAACCTGCTACAGCGTACCAGGTGTCCATCCATCCCTGAGCCCTAGACTCCTCGTCCCTCAGGTGGTTGTAATAGGACTTGGCCCGGTCTATCATCTTCTTGTTGTTGGCATGCTTAGAGATCTTTGGAGCGAGTTCCAGGAACTTTGAGGGGCTAAACGCATTGGCGTCTTTAGCCCAGATATCCTTGAGGTACGCTTCAAGTCCGGCTCCCTTGTCAGCGTCCACCTTCTTAACGAGCTCCCAGATTGGCCTCAGCGACATAGTGATTGGGTAGGCGTTCTTCTCCTCGACAGATGCAGCCCAC
Organism: Pleurobrachia bachei; assembly: GCA_000695325.1. Taxonomy (NCBI): domain Eukaryota; kingdom Metazoa; phylum Ctenophora; class Tentaculata; order Cydippida; family Pleurobrachiidae; genus Pleurobrachia; species Pleurobrachia bachei. The sequence continues at coordinate 11,807 of AVPN01002458.1, read as the reverse complement.
TCCTTAGCAACACTTTCAGCGTCACTGTTCGGACCAAAGGAGCATCCCAGCCACAGGGTGGTGTCTCCTCCCTGGGCTCTCCACTCCGACTTCATCTGGCTCTTCTCGTTGCTGGTTCGGGTGGTGACCTCGCTTTTCGTTTTCCCAGTGACGCCCCAGCATCCAGCCCCATAGGAGGCCTCCAACTCAGCCTCGACGGAGGCATCATTGTCTTCCTTGCTCGCTTCCATCCTATAACTCTTGTTTACCCTTCCTCCCAGAGTTATATCAGCGGCATAGAAGACGCCAATCCGAGTTGAGAACTCCTCAAAGCTGTGCTCCTTCACCGATTTCCTGAACGCCTCCGTGAGATACTCGTGGGGGAAATTCTTGAACTGTCCAATGGGGACAACGGAAGCTATGCTGGCTACACAGAAAGCATCCAGTCGACAAGTTTTAATGCTCTTGTCACAGTTTTTACTGACCCTCATGCTGGCGGACCCGGAGAAGGCCCCGTAGTTGCCCTCAACACCCAGCTCAGTAGCAACCTTCTGGCTGGCAGTGTTGTTACTATCCGAGTAGATAGTTCCCATAACCCATTCTCATGGTGGAGTTAGGGTTGTACCCAATGTCGGTCTCCACATCCGCCTCAAATATCTTGTCGCTCAGCTTCAAGTGGGAGGGTGATTTAGAGTCCACCAGAAATGAGTAGAAGATCGCTTCTTTTGGGTGTTGTAGCATGTTGTGTACACTAATGGGATATAAGTTAGGAGTAGTGGAAACAGAGCAACAGGCAAAGGAGTAGCTATATCTAGTTAGTATGTAGTTACTAAACTATCAAGAGTAAAAATTCATCTAATGTAAGGAAAAAATTCATCTAATATAAGGAAATCTAAAGGCATTCTAAGGCTGATTATACTCAATGTTCACAACGAATAATATGCTCAATAACTTAGAGGTCCTTTGAACAGAACGTCCTAAAACTTTCATAAAGTTAATGCATTGACACATGTCTACCGTTTTTCACATGAAAACTTGAGAAGACCAAAAAATACCTAAATTGTGCTAAGATAAGATCGAGGCATTGTTAAGGAATCGCGGAGCCTCACCGGGCCTAGTATATGAGGCAAGGGTCAAGGAGTATTCGATTTCCATAAGATCAGAATATGAAGTTCAGTGACCGAGTTGTGGTTTTTATACCTACCCGATCCTTTTCTGTAGAAGAGTTGAAATGCTATTGGTATAAGGAACATGTAAATCATGTGATCTACTAGAGAAGAACCGACCAAAGAGAACTCGCTATTTAGGTCACGTTGACTGGTTATCAGCCAATCAGGGACCAGTATTTCCTGATTCGGTCGGTTCCTGACTACTAGAGAAGAGAAGTATGGTACAATATTACTCAAGAGAAACTTTAACTTAGTTTCCTCTTCCAAAGAAAATTGTGACCACCTTGTCAGATTGCGGCCCGGTGCGAAGCGAGGGTTACGAAAGTAACAATGACGGATGACCACCTTGCTTTTCCACTACTAAAGATACAAGTTCATACATGTTCATACAAGTTAGTGTTACTTCCTTTGTCCAACTATAAAAGGATATAGCTACCTTGCTCCACCATCTCTCACCCCGCTACGGTTAGAAAATGATAAAAAAGTTTGAAAAATATTTGTCTGATATAATAAAATGTGTCTTATCCCCCCTCAAATGGATACCCTTTGAGCTTTGATTGACTATCGCCGCAGAAAGAAGGAGATGTTTGGTTAGGGTGAAGACGCCTGGCGTCAGATGACATAATTCAGCCGAAAGCTCGTCACAATTTTGCATTCCCTCTCTGGTCTCTACAGATGTAATAATAATAATAATAATAATAATAATAACTATGTTTATATTCCGCCCAATAATAATAATAATAATAATAATAATAATAATAATAATAATAATAATAATAATAATAATAATAATAATAATAATAATAATAATAATAATAATAATAATAATAATAATAATAATAATAATAATAATACCAATTTTGAGCATGTTCTTGACTTTTGAGAGCGTTTTTGTGGGCAGCATCGTGCTCAGCGGGTCCAAATTAGTCGGTAACAACCGCGATTTGTCCAATTTTAACAAACGGTAAGAAATTTTACTTTTCTGGGAGATCCCTGGCGGACGTCCCCGGGACGTCCGCGGGGGACGTCCCGAGGTGCAAGGGAGGCCGTGACGCCCCTCCCCTCCCATGATACAAGTTCAAACTCCCCATCTCTCTCCCCTCCACCCCTCTCTGACACACTCTCTCTCCCATGATGTAGGCCGTAGGGTTGTATTGAAAAGTTCTAACTCGAACCATCTCTCTCCCCCATGCAGGGTTGTATTGACAAGTTCTAACTCACCATTTCTCTCCTGCACAGGGTTGTATTGACAAGTTCTATAGTTGGATCTCACCTCTTTATACCTCTCCACAATGTCTTACTCCCCATCTCTCCATTTATAACGCCCTCCCCATCCCCCTCTCCAGTCTCCACCCCTCTCTGACACCCCTCTTCTACCATGTTACAGGGTTGTATTGACTCTCCCCATTTCTCCCCCATGATACAGGGTTGTATTGACAAGTTCTATAGCTGTCTCTTTACCCCCTCCCCTCCCAATCTCCTTACTCCCTCTCTAATCACCATCTCCATCTCACTATCAGGGTTGTATTGACAAGTTCTACTGCAGATGTCTCTTTACCCCCTCCCCATCTCCATCTCTTTACTCCCTCTCTAATCCCCATCTCTCTCCTGCACAGGGTTGTATTGACAAGTTCTAACTCTCTCTCCCCCATGATGCAGGGTTGTATTGACAAGTTCTAACTCTCTCTCCCCCATGATGCAGGGTTGTATTGACAAGTTCTACAGTTGGATCTCCCCTCTTTTTAGTATTACCCCCTCCCCTCTCTGATTCCCAAGTCACCACCTTTACACCTCTGACTACCCTCCCCATCTCATCTACACAGGGTTGTATTGACAAGTTCTACAGTTGGATCGATGGGAAAGTCAGCAGTGTCACAATTATTGCCATCGCTAACTTTGTATCTCAACTAACCAGTGCTGTGTTCCTCTTCATTCTTCGACTCAGCATGAAAACTATCACATTCTGAGAGATCTTGGAGACCAAAAAGGAGAAATGGTTTTACTGATGTGGAGATATGGATCTGAGCTTATCAGCAAGATGGGTATGTCGCATGTGACAGACAATATACAAATCCAGAAGACTGTGACGACTCATTATTAACAACGATTCAGGAGCATCGTACCATGTTTTGTTTTAACTGATTCCACTGATATTTAAACGTACAGCGACAGACAAACAATATTACAAACAAAAATATAAACGATTGTCATAAAATGCCGGGTTTTTTGTCGAGCAACATGATTCATCGAAACATGTCTCCATATTGATGTAGCTTGCAGCACCCCACTTTCACTACCACCGTCTGGGCCCTTTTGGTCCTAATATAAGAGAGTTAGGCTTACTGGTGATGAACACGGGCTCATCTCTTCTATATTAAATTTCGGGTGTTCAGTTCAAATTGTCACAAAAGTCTGAACACATTGTGTGACGTGCGTCATAGTGGTGATACCCAGTGGCAGAAACTGACCGACTCCAGTAAACAACCAATCAGAACTTGTTATGGTTTGAATAGCAGTACCGGAGACAGTGTTTTTTACCAAGTCATATTTTTTGTCAATCCCATTTTTATGCGTCGAACGAGGTCAGACAAAATACAAAGTTACTAATCATACAATAACATATTTTAAAAACAGGATTTAAGTATCGGATATAACTGAGCCACATGATATGAAGATCTAGAGATGATTATATCTCTTTCCAGCTTCAATCAAGGCCGTGTTAATAGGAAAAACAATAAAGGTTGTTGAGTAAGGGAAAAGTCACCGTGTTTTTACCTTGATTGAAGCCGGGAGGAGATACAATCATCTCTAGATATTCACATTTAAGAAGAAAAAACAAATGCACTACATACTAAATTGTCCAATATAATAAATTCCCTTCATGTCCTCTAAGTTCTTATCATCACTTATTAGCCGCACTTCTTCACTTTTTGTCTCCATGTCCACCCTTATTAAGTTTATATCTTTACTAATTAAGTGCAAATCATCACTTATCCTCTGCATTTCGTCTTTTATTAGCTTCACTTCGTCCGTTAATCGTCCCATATCTTTCCTTATCAGTTGCAGCTCTTCCTTCATATTATCCTCAGTATTGTTACCATGTAAAGTAATATTTTGTGAGGTCGTCACTCCCATTGTGCTCGACGCCTAACAAAAAAAGTGGTGTGTCAGTGTCAAAAAGGAAGAAAGACAAATTCAAACAAGATTAATTTCATTATGTTCTAACATAATGCTGAATTTCCCTGCGCTGTGAAGACAGGAAATCATGGCTACATAGCTGTACCAGCAAGCGGGACACAAAATCCCGATAATTTATATATCGCACAAACAGCCACATGGCTCGCCACACATTTCCTGAAAACGTGTCATTGACTTGTTTGATGAAGGAGTAGGTTATCACTGTGTGCGCAGCTGCACTGTTGCCCCTGGCAACAACGTGACAGAAAAGGTCCGTCTACACGTTTACTAAAATGTCGTTTTCGAACCCTAACCCTGCTATTCCGGGTGGATGCCTTCGGCATCCACCCGGGCAGGGAAAAATCCGAAGGAGGTACAAAATGCGGGCAAGATGCAAAGTTACTAAAACTAAATAACAAATTTTCAAAACAGGATATAAGTATCGGATATAATATCTAGAGATGATATATCTCCTTCCAACTTCAATAAAGCAATAATAATAATATGCATACTTATATCCTGCCCATATTCTACAGGGACAGCAGAGCTTTACAGATGCTGCCACTGGAAGAAACTCAGAGCAGTTAAACTAACTCTTAACCCAAAAGCAATAAATAACAAGAAAAACAATAAAGGGAGAAGTCCCCCTCAAATGGGTATACCCTTTGAGCTTGGAAATTGCCGCAGAAGGAAGAAGATGTTTGTGTAGAGGGGGGAAGTTGATGAGGGTGACTTCTGACGTCAGATGAATTCAGCCGAAAGCTCGTCGCAGTTTTGCTTTCCCTCTCTGCAGATATATATAGTTTACAGACGGAGGGGGTATCATCTATAGTCGAAACCACCTATAATAGTCTAGATGAACAAATCTTACGTCAGATGAATTCAGCCGAAAGCTCGTCGCAGTTTTGTATTCCCTCTCTATATAGTTCATAGACGGACGTGGGATATCATATAGAATCTATATAAACAAACCTAGATTCCATATTTGTTTTTTTAGCGATGCAATATGACATCATACCATCGCCTGTCTGCGGATTTTGTTAATCAAAGTGTAAACAAAGGATTTTTTGTAAATCGAGACATTTAAAAAGGCGAGTTTGAACAATGAACATACCAATTCTTTCTTAAAAATTAATCAAAGGTTACGTCAGTCGGATTTTTTTGAAGTTGTCACCCGAAAAAAAAACCCTTATTCATTTAGTTTCTCGCTTCTCCTTTATCAATTTAATACTCCTCCCTTGAAAGAGAAAAGTAAACATTGTCTGTATAATTATAGTAGGGGGTGGAGCGCCCCACGTACAGCCTACAGGGTATGACGTGACGTGCCTAAAATAACAGGCAAGTTCAAACGGGGCAGAGTTTGGCAAGCTATAACCTATCTGTACCACCACCACAAGTCCAAACTACTCTGCTACAAAGTACTGGCTACCATCAAACTCAAGTTATTAGTCCTTTTATTGATAGTAGGTCTCTCCAAAACAGCTGCAGAACTAAACTCAGATGGTCCCCTAGCAACACTAAACTCAGACTCTCCTCCTCCCCTAGTAACGGAACAATCTCCCCTAGTAACGGAACAATCTCCCCTAGTAGTAACATCAGAATACCCTCCTCCCCTCTCCAAACCACCACCACGCGGTGAATCATCCAACCTGCCCCTTCTCCACTGATCTTCTTCCTCCTTTCTCCTCCTCCACACAGCGGGGCTCCTCGGTATCTGCTGCATGTCTTTGAGTGTCTTGGCCATTTGTCCCTTCATCCCTGCAATCCGGAAATAGTAAACTACGGGATTTACAGTAGCGTTTAGAATAACACAGACAGGGTTGAAAAACACGCCCAGGTAGAACTCAGGGACACCTTTGTTCACGTTCCATAGTATAGTGTTGTAGATGAGGTATACCCAATATGGGATATTGAATAGCATGTAAACCACCGTTACTATCACTATGGTAACCGTTGCTCGGTGTTTCAGATTGTTTCGCAGGGCGGTGGCAGAGGTGGTTATCTTGGGGATGAGGGGTCCGTGGGCACGGACTAGCCGGATGGAGACTGCGCAGGATGTGACTACTGGTGGTGCGGGGATGAGGAAGGGAAGGACTAGGAGGAAGAAACATATTAGTTGTTGGGTGGCTGTAGCACGGTTAGGGAACACGTCCTCAAGGTACCTGGCGGAGGAGTGGGGGTTAGTGTGGACCTGATTCTGAAGTAGAGAGATGTTAGTGTGCAAAAGGAAGTTTGGTTTTCTCCTTTCCGCTGGACAAGATTCAAGCACTTCAAGTAACGTGTGTTACTGAACTTACCATAGGCACATACACCAGTTTGGATCGTAGTGATATCTGCTACCTCCCACCAGATAGGGCAAACTAGCTTGTGCTATCTGGGGGGAGGGGGAGATAGAGTTGTTAGGAGTAGGGGGTGAGAGTTGTTAGGAGAAGGGGCGAGAGGGAATCTTTAATAGGCGGAAGTTGGTGAGACGAAGTAAATGGTTGTGGTGTTTATTATAGGATTCAGCTACTTTGCCTGGATGATTAGATAAGCTAACTAGATGATTGATTAACTAACTAATTACCTGGATAATTAGTAGAAGTGCCAGTACTAACAAGACGGACTTCCTTCGAATCCGTCGGAAAGGGAACACCAAAGAGTAGCTCCTTAGTACGCTCTGAAAATATTGGGCTCATGTTATGCGTCATATCTTATAGGTTATTTGGTCAAGACAGACGGATAGATCTTCCTTCTAAGACCCTAAATTTACCTAACGTGTACCAAGATGATATATCGATCTTTACATACTATCCATTCGCTATCATGTAAGATCTTGATCTTACACCACCACAGACTTGATTATTAATATTACTTGCGAAGCGTAATGACGTCATGATACACAACTCATGAGATCCTACCCGTATTATGTACTACCCCTCTAAGTAAGAGAGGGAATTATTTGGATGTTCTGAGGCCAAATTTTCTGGTCATACAATTGAGATAGGGTCGATACCACCCTATTATAACTGCATACCTGTAGGGCTACGAGTAGGACGGACAGTCTACTGGAAATGTTGTAAAGGTACCCAAAAACGTTACAGAGTATTCCATCTTGTAACCCCAGGTCATGTGATCTGTACGTCCTGAATGTGGGGGAGGAGGTGGGGGGTTACCAAGAATTACTAAACAAGTGCGGAGGGAAGGGATTTTTCTAGATTGACTTCTGCTTCTTGGTTTCGATCCCCATTCGACCTGTCTGACCGTGCAAAACCCCGTTTTAACAGTGCGCTTAGCTTCAGATCGGGTCGGCCGACAGCATACGACCAAGTTATTAGCTCACCAGGGCCGGGTACACCTACCTCGCAAGGCCAGTATGGATACTAGATGTGGTTGTTATGATATCAGTCGCAACCATTGAGAGATAAACAATATTAGAGAGATTCTTCAGGTCCCTCGCAAAGTACCTGAAAAAAACAATAGTATATATAATAAGCATCTCAAACGATGAAAAGTTTTATGAAGGAGCAGTAGACGTATAGTATACCGTATCTTCAACTCGTTGGCACCTACAAACCAACTCAATACCATCGAGAAGACGGCGGAAATTCATGAAAATCAAAAGAAACGAGCCTACGGAGAGAGGATCATCAATGTGGAACGGGCGACATTCACTCCCTTGGTGTTCTCTACATTAGGAACTTTTGGACCAGAGGCTGAACGTTTCTATAAGCGTCTGGCTGGCCTGTACTCGGTCAAGTCAAAACAAAGTTACAGTGATGCCATTAGATATATTAGATTAAGACTATCATTTTGCATCCTTAAATCAATATTAGTTCAAGTTCGAGGCTACCGAGGGTCTCTCCCATTTTATCCTGATCATATAGACATGAATCTAGTACCTCTATTCCTGTTATAAACACGTTATTGTTATAACCTATTTCTATCTATCGTGCGAGATGTTGTATACATGTCATTATAAGTTTGTTCTATCTTTTCTTTTCTAATATAGTATACCTAATGGACAACAAGTTAGCGACAGTTCCAAACAGACACGCTAGTAGGGTTGTAACACCGAGAACCAAGTCAAGGGATGGTTCTATGTAGAGGTCTGGAGAGGTCTGGTTATCTGATAGGATATCTGTCGCTTCATACTCTGTCATACTTGGTGGGGAATGTTGTTTAGAGAGTTTTTAGGAAGTTTAGGAAGTTAATGGAATCCCAAAATGGGAGAGAGAATAAATATAAGCTAGGGAGAAAGCATACTAAAGTTGGTCGTGTACTTGTTGGAATCTCTAACCTTGCTTGACCCCGTTTCACCGCGGTAGACAAAATGTAAATGAAGCCCCTCATGCGGGTTAGAACATAAGATATATATCAGTGTGTTCCTCATATCGTCAAAATATCTCCCCACATTGGAGAGACACACACAAGAGCAACAGCAAATCAAGTGCAGTAGCATGATCTATTATTACGTCAACCGACCACCCCCGCGTCAACCTGCTATACTAGCTGCAAGTATACTGATTATATCCCCCCTCCCCATACTCCCGACATACCTATTACCTACACATACACAGTAAATTGGCACCTCTCTCTCATCTCTTTGTCCGATGTGTCTAATTCTGTATCACTATCTGTCTGGACCCCGGCCAGTGTATAATACTGTTGGTGTATCTCTAATAGGGTGCAGTACCGCATGTATAATTATTATGCATGTGTCGTTATACCGACCATATTCTACCAATCTACCAGGGTCCTTCCACCAATATACCTTCCAGGCTAGGGCCTTTCTATTACACCAGGGTCCTATTCCACCAGCAGGTTCACGATCATGGCGCATCAATAATAGCCTAGCAGTTGTTTTAGAAACAAACAAAGAACGAAAACAATGGATGAATTTAACAAAGAATGAAAACTGACTGATAAAATTACAGCACCACTGCGGCGGCATTACGGAAGTGATGTGTGATTTAATGATACCGTTAAGTTGTGATTATAGAGCTGGAGCTAGACCAATATATCACACCGATTTAAATATTAAACCGGACTAGTTATTGGATATAACCATTAAATGACGTATAATTACAATGAACTTTAATAAAAAGATACAACGGGCTTACTAAAGGTGTAAGAAAAATGGGCAGTGATACCTCTCTTTCTATCGATTGAGATCCGGGAGAGCTAGAGTTTGAAACACATTACTAAAAACGTTGTACGATATACCAACAAGCATTGTTATATCAATACACCAGGCTCTATACCACCAGCGTGTATAGGCAACAAACATACGGTGGAAGCCAAACCAGTAAACCACAAAGCACTTGTACACATGAGGGAGAAAGGAAGATCTACTCCAGAAAGGAGATGTGATCTTCTACGGAAATTTAATCAAAAATATAGAACTGGCACGATTAAATTCCAGATCTAACATCATTAGTTTTGTTTTTAATTAACCAATTATTCTGATCGATGAAAGAGCAGATCAGTTCTGGGCAATTAAAGTTATTATCTTGAGGCTAGCTTCAGATTAAAACGTGTGTAAATTGCTCCAGTGAGCCGGCATAGATATCTCTCTTCTTCGTTGGATATCATAGCTCAGTCTTCTTGAATGAGATATTATGGCAGCCAAAAGGACGCCTGATTATTAAAAAATACAGGACCAATTGGTCCATTACCACCGAGCTAGTTGGTTCTGTAATGATATGGCATTTATGAGATGTGAGTTGTGACATAATGATACAGGAAAGGAAGCTGATCTGTACCGTGACATTTTAATAATTTAGCATAATTAAACTGACTCATTCAATAATGATCACACATCGTGAGATCCTGACTTATTGAGTTGACAGAACCGACCTAGAACTTGACCGATTAATGTCTATAATTATAGCTTCCAGACATCGAAGATAGAAAATCTACAACTATTATACTGAATACAACAACAAAGCAATGAACCGGGTACAACTACAAATCAACGAACTACAACGACTGAGTACAAATGCAACGAGTCTAGACTTCTGATTACTGTCAGCACTCAGCTGATGTTGGCAGCTGTCGTCCGAAATATCAAATCAAAGATTCTTTTCTTACAGATTTGATATATTCAGTGAATTGGAGCGGATGCCACCTGGCACCTACTACAGCAGTTGATCTTTCAAATCAAGGTAAAGTTTGCCGAAATATTAACTGTTACTTTTGCTATCTGGGGGCTGGGGAGATCAACTCTTTCGAAAATGAATAGTGATCATTGAACAAGTTATGCCATAACCTCGAATAACGGTAGCGCTGGTTCAATTCACAGTGCCTGATTAATTCGGAATCAGGAGCCAACTAATCTCCTCGTTTGTTGTAACAGTCTAACTGTCTCGAGCACCCTCTCTCTCACCCTCTCTCTCCTGTCTGTCTTCTCAAGATCTTCTCTACACAAGTGGAACCGTGACTAAACAAGAGAGAGAGAAAGAGAAATGGAGATTGGAGAGAGAAAGGAAAGTGGGATTAATCCGTTCTCTCTGCGTCGGTCCCACGAGCAATATACTATTCTCATTTCATGTTCATTTCGGCTATAGAACATGTGAGTGGGTCCATTTAGAAAGAGAAAGAGAGAGGGAGAGAGAGAGAGAAAACGAGAGAGCTGAAACTGTGAGGCAGTAGACAGAGGTAGAGCTGCACACAGCCTGCTGCACTTGTTCACCTGTTGCCAATGCTATGACAGCGAACATATAGAAGTAGACTGGAAACACGGCAAGATAAAAAACCAGAAAGTAATAAAATGGGGTCATCTCCCCGTCAACCTCTCAGCTCTATCTAATATATCCATGGACAGGGAGGGATAGTTATTGGTCACTCCTTCTCACTCTTTCTCTCTCTCTCTCTCTCTCTCTCTCTCTCTCTCTCTCTCTCTCTCTCTCTCTCTCTCTCTCTCTCTCTCACTTGTAAAGGTGTAAGATATTAATCAGGGATATGTTCGTATCGAGCTCCCCAAAACTGGTCGTTACACCGACGAATAGGAGCTGAGAGAGAAGAGACCTAGCTATCCAAGTTAGGCCAATGATCTAACTGCACTGTTCTCACAATATAAGAAATGGGAATAGGGTCATACCGCATACGCCATTGCTTTGACAGATCACGGCCAGCTGAAAGCAATTGTCTCACACGGGTACACTATGTTGTACAAGAAATATGCAGACAATTCAGAGGGGTCACAGGAATTTCGAGATCAGAGGGGTCCGATAAACACATGATTGCGTTACACCACATTAAATGTGGTGTAACACAATTGTGTTTATTATTTAGAGATGTAATTATATCTAGAAATGAAAGGGTGGGACATTCACACAGTCTCGCCGACCGGCCAAAAAACATAGTGACGGATCAATCCAGATCATCCTTTTCGCCTTCAGATCGTCTTCTGTTGTTGGTAAAATGTCACTAGTGGTCCTAGCCACATCACATACAGTGGCGATTGGCATAGTCTGTGAGATCTGATCTTCGGTATGATCC
>AVPN01002456.1:0-11856 GCA_000695325.1 Pleurobrachia bachei | reverse complement strand
CTCTCTCTCTCTCTCTCTCTCTCTCTCTCTCTCTCTCTCTCTCTCTCTCTCTCTCTCTCTTTCTCTCTCTCCCTTCCCTTTATTGTACCCCCTTACATCGCACTTCCTTGTTTCTCTGTCCTGGTCCTCGTATAAGTATAGTGTGTAGATGGATTGGCAGGGATTGCTCTGTCTCGTTCTCGCCGCATTGATTACCATTATGACCTTTGCCGAAAGGTATTGGAACACCCGAAGACGAAGGGGTGGGGGAGGTGATAAGATAGACGAGTTATTGGTGCAGAATTTGGAGACATTTGACCGGACATCCCGTGATCACACTTCATCACACCAACACACAACCACCAATCATGATCAAGTTTTGAGAGATGAGTTCACAGTGGAATCTGAGAGGATACTGGACAATGTGGGTCGAATGTTTGACCAGCAACTCAAACAATCAGAGGATTTATTTGCTGCTCGATCGAAGGATATTTGTACTGCGCTCGATCGGATTGATTCTCTCAACATCAAGGAAGAAAATAAGGAGTTTTTAGCGCAAGAGATTGTCAACCGTGATCACTATGAGAATCCACTGGAGCCAAAAAAGTATTCCTGTGAGCCGAAAAAGCTGGATATAAACACTGAAAAACACTCGGCACTGAGGGGTCTAATGAAGAAGCGGCACGAGTATTCCAAAGCAACTCCAGCCATTACGAACCAAACCGAACACAGACCAACTCGATTCTTCCCCAAAAAGAACATCCCTCCCCGTGACGTGATAAAGGGTGAGACGGTTGACCGGTACGCCACCTTTAAACGGGGTTCTATGTCTCCTCAAGAGAAGATCATGGCCAATATCAGGAACCTCAGGGAGGGTGGTGGTGATAGGGGTGATGAGGACAACACATGGGTGCTTCCCTCCCAAGCTAAACTAGCAATGTACGCTCCAGAAGAAAGGGAAGAGCCACTAAACCGTCCCCGGGGTATCTTCACTCCAAAACTCCTCCGTAATCCTGTAAAGGAAGCACCGAGGCCCATGATGCTACAGGAAAACAGTAAACCAGCCCCTTTCACATACATGAACCCTGGGGCACCTGTTGCCGAGTTGGGAGATATAAAGGCTCACAAAAAGCTGGCTAGCATATCCGAGAAAACGGCCCAAAAAGAACCCAAGATGCAGAGGGGGTCGGTTAAGGATTTGGCGGCGCTGTTTAGTAATACTAGTAGTTCCCCAAGCGAGGGGGACAGAGTGAGGTATGAGGCTGTGAGGCACACTTTAGATCTCAACAGATCAGATCTGACCTGTACGACACGGTATACAGACAACACTGACAGGGATATCGACACGTCTATCATGGACGATACAGCAGATGGGGACATGTTAAATGGAGGGTTCAGATCCCCTCCTCCTCCCTCCACCCTTCTCAACCACCACACTGTAATTGACAGTGAAGATGAAGAGGAGTGTGATTCTTCCAGTGCTAGTCTCTCCCGGGCTGTATCCCCAGTCAGAAAGACAAGCAGAATGAAATCGTACAAGTCCAGCAAACGTAGTGCTGGGAAACCTTTTAACAGTAGACCTAGTGAGTATCTGACGCAGCAGGAGGAGAATGAGGGGGAATCAGAGGCTTTGACAGGAGCTTACAGGAAAGATCAGAGCTCAATACCAATAAGAGAAGACACATCGCCTGCTAGGAGAGATATATCCCCTGTTATAAGAGCCCAATCCCCTGTTAAACAAATTAGAGATTCCTGGCCGCCCAGCAACCAGGATAATTCAGCAGATAAAAAAGATATGTCACCCCAACAAAGAAAGGAGTTGTCACCCGTCAGGCCAGTATTACGAGATAGATCCCCCTTGAAGACCCAAACAAGACAGATCTCTCCCCCTCGACACCGCCCATCACTAGGCAACAAGGAACTCTCGTCGCCAGGCAACAAGGAACTCTCGTCGCCAGGCAACAAGGAACTCTCATCGCCACCCCGGTATTTGAAGGACCAGGGTGAACCTAATCTCAGCTCTCCATCCCGGTATAAGGGTGGAGACACAGAACTCTCTCCCCGGTACGGTGACTCAGAAAAGGATGATATTGTATCTCAGGATCAGGAACTCCGGGCCAGCTCCAGTACTTCTCTAAAAGAGAATGACAACTCTCAGCTACCTCTCAGTATCACCGAGTATCAGAAACTGTTTACAGAGAAACAGAAACAGAAACAGGGACAGGAGAAACATCCGGTTGTTCGGAGGTTTGGCACGGCTCGATCACAGTTTCACACCTCCACCACCACACCATCATCCATTACACCTCGGGGTCTGGTCAAATGTACAACATCGAACAGAGGGTGAGCAGCTATAACACTGCTACCAGGCTGCTACCAGGCTATATGGTGGAGCTATATAACCAGGCTATATGGTGGTGCAATAAAATAGCACAAAGCAAAAGGCTGTACTTAGGGTATAACTCCAGCTCCAACTCCAGCTATACTGCTACCTGCTTTATTTTAGTAACATGACAGATAGATTTATCATACTGCTCATTTTCTACACAACTATAATTCGCTACAGCTTTTTTTTCTCCTTGAACTTGAACATTTCTTTACTAATAGCCCATATCATACACCCCTTACCCTCCCTTCTCTAATCTCTATTCCCCTCTATTTCAGGGCCCCAAAACCGTCCAGTGGTGGCGCCTTTGTAGGGTTGGTGAACCAGATCGCTCCCAAGAACCCTGTGGGGAGGGTTAAGTCTGCACCTGCTAAAAATAGTGCTGCCTCCAAGAAAGCGGCCCTACTTCACTGGTGTCAGCGAATGGTCAGCGATAAAGAGGTATGTTTTAGTTTGGACTTTGGTGATCCTCATGAATAATGTTTTGAATTGTTCATACATACATTCTTTTTCTCTTCGGAGCGCGGAAGACAGTGTCAAGCGACTCAAATAATGTTATAGTCTGCTTATAATGAGTTTTGAACCTTTCTGTATCCCCTCTCACAATTCGCTGAGGGAAACTGGGCAGGGAGACTAGACTAGGTGTGCTGAGAAGTGAGCTGGGAGAGTCTGACTAGACAGATGGGTGTGTGCTGACAGCTCTACTCGCAGATGTGTTAGAAAACACTTGTCTAAGCTTATAATTCCTGCATCCTCCAGACACTATTTATAGCTTCCTTCTTAGTTCAGGGTTTACTCACCAGTCGCCATCTCTTTTTCAGAATGTCAGTATAACGAACTTCAGCTCAAGTTGGAACGACGGAATGGCATTCTGTGCACTGTTTCACCATTTCGTACCCGACCAGATCCCCTTCGACACACTTGATCCTAAAAATAGGGTATGTTTACTAAAAATATTTACTCCGGAGTCAGCAAAAATCTTTATCAATACAAGAACATTGAACAATGTCATTTAAATCAAAGCCATACATCATATCGAAAGCTCCCAATTCAATCCCCCTAATTTCAGGAGTACAATTTCCGGCTTGCATTCACCGAGGGAGAGAAAGCTGGTGTGACGGCCCTCCTTGACGTTGAGGACATGGTTGAAATGAAGAACCCCTGTTGGATGAGCGTGATGACATATGTTTCCCTGATTTACAACCACTTCAATGGCATTCGAGTTGGAGGACCTCGACTCCCTGAAATGCCCTCTGAGTGATGTAGCGGCTATAATGTTGCTGTGTGTGTGAATAGAACTATTGAGTGAGAGAGTGTGAGTAGATTCAGATACTGTCAAAATATGACCCGATTTCTTGGCACGTGAATAGCTGCTGTCAAGTTATTATTATTAACTGTATCAAGAGATTTCTTAAAGTATAGCTACAAATTGTGAATATGTAATTTATTAAATAAGTTTACGACTTATTCAATAATAAGTTTGGCAAGTACAAGCATCAAGTTTATGTTAATTTGATGCATCTCCTGTCAGGCCAATGCTCTGACAGTGCATCTCACATTTACAGCAGTAAGCGTCAAGATCAAGAATTGCTAATACATACTAATAGTATTAGTCCCCTGGTCCTACAAAAAATGGTATTAACTTGTAAATTGAGTTAATTGAAAGAGCTATTTGTAAATTGTTGACTGAAGTTTTCTAAGGTGAAACCGATGTGTTTGATTTATTTTATTTAATTGTTGACATACAGCTGTCACACGCGTTTAAACACCAAATTATGACGTGTTCGGTCATACCCTATTCATAACTGAAACTCTGCAGTCTCCAATTTCTCCCGTTGTGATTGAGCTGAGAGCTTAGAGGAGAGGGCATCTTACCAGAAATGGCAAATGACCCAAAACTCACAACAAATTTACAATGCTTTCCAGCGCTGAAATTTACCACGCGCAAATATTCTTCGCGCCGCGCGATAAAACGGATCGCCGCGCCACGCCAGAAGAAGACAAATTTTTTATTTTCGACGGAAAACTTTAGAACTTTTCGGATTTTTTTTCCACACAATTGAAAGTTGTTTTCCGGGTTTGAGGAATGTTATTTCAAGGTTGTTGGTTGCTACTGAGTAATCTTAGGGGTCCAACAAGTTAACAACAAAATTTAGCAGTTATCAGGACAATACTGAATGCTAATGCCTAGCCGTCAGGCGTCAGCGGTCAACCGTCTGGTGCTCACTGTCCAGTGACTGAGTGTCCACTCACTGTCACAGATAGTGATCTCAGACAAGGACGCTAGACAGTAAAAAGTGACAAATAAACCTTGAATCGTTTCAGTTTGTAAATGACATCAAGTACGCTCCAAAACAATCAGCAGTGTTTTTAACTTTTTAGACACAATTTGTCGTCCGATTACTTGATATTTCCTGATTCTCATGATTTGTTGTTTATAGTCTGATGGATAATGTTGATCAAAGAGTACCGGATACCACTTCCTATGTCTGTAGAGGAATACAGAATCGCACAGCTGTACATGATTCAGGTTTGTGGTCACACTCATTTGGCGTATTGTTGTTTGTTGCACAAACCACCTAGTTATTTCTTTGTCGCGTCTTGTTTCGCCTGGATTTTATCATATCGTGTTTGCCCGTATTTATAACTTTCAAATTATCAAATTAATATCCACCACAGCGGAAGAGTAGAGAGGAATCTCAGGGGAAGCAGAGTGGTATTGAGATAGTAGAGAACCGACCTTACTCCGATGGACCCGGGGGATCTGGACAATACACAAAGAAGATTTACCATATAGCTGGTCATGTGCCTCAGTATATTAAAAGTAGGTGTTGATGTACGTGACGTAGTGTGTGTATTATTATCGGTAGGCAATGTGTTAGTCACATTTCCATTTCTCTATACATCACTCTACACTCTCCTTTTTTGCTCTATCTATCTCTCTGTCCCATTCTTCCTCTCTCACTCTCTCTCTCTCTCATTCTCTTTGTGGTATACAGTATACTGGTTTACCGCCGCACAATAACACATCCTCTCTCTCAGCCTCTCTCTTTTCTTCACACTCCCGATCTAAAATTCGCATATAACGACAAAAAAAATAAAAAAAATGGAGAAAAAGAGCTGCCTTTTGTGTAAAAATCATGTTTTTCATTTCTCACTCTTCTTCAACTCCTGCGGACCCTACCCACCCCAAACAATAACATAACTCACCCAGATCTCATCCCTCCCCGAGACAAATAACCAATAACATAACTCACCCAGATCTGATACCGAAAAGTGCTCGATCACTTCACGAAGAGGCCTGGAACGCTTACCCGTATGCTCGGACCAAGTTTTCCTGTGAATTTGTCCCTAAATTCAGCCTGGATATTGAGAGTCGATATGAACCTGATGCCGGCACTCAGGTATGCAACACATTACTCGTGAATATGGATGGGTAATGTTATAATTGTGGGGTGATTATAACACATGTGTCGCCCATGAATCATGACTTATTCAACATTTGTTACTTTCTGCATTGTCTCTCTTCCCTGTATTTTAAACAGCTCGAGAGGAAGAAAAGAAGAGTTGCTTTTTCATCTAAAGTCCATTTGATGGATTGCCTTCTCCTTTCTCCCTCTCCCTCTATCTTTTGCCTCTTTTGCTCATTCTTCTCTTCATCCCTCTCTCTGTGCAACCTTCCTCTCTCTTCCCCTTCCTCTATCTCTCTCTGCAACCTCTATCTCTCCTTCTCTGTGCAACCACCCTCTCTCTCTCCCTCTCCCTCCCTCCCCATCCCTCTATCACTCTCCCCTTCTCTAGATGCAACCCATCTCTAGTGTTTGACGTCACGACTCTGTCAGGTGACACTCTCACATGACCCTGTAACACCCTACTACACACGTCTTGTAGCTTGGGTGTGAGAGAGAAAGAGAATTTGAGATGAAGAAAGAGAATTTGAGATTTGTGGGGTAGACTACTACTGCATGGGGCTGCCGTAGAGTAAACTGCGGATATAGACCACTGGAGCGTTGTAGTAGTTGTGGCCGTACAAGTAATGATATTATATCAGCGGTATGGAGAGAGAGAGGGGGATAGAAAGAGAGAGGGGGAGAGAAAGGGAGAGAGATCGGGGTGGGGAGAAAGAAAGGGAAAGGGGGAGATAGAGGGAAGAAAGAGAGAGAGAGAGGAGAGTGGATAGTTGCGGTTTGGAAATGAAGTGAAAGCCCGGAATTGATGGGAGAGACTGGGAGAGAGAGACAAAGAGGAAGGTTAAGTGTGTTGATTAATCAAGTCCAATATATTACAAACATACCGATGTACTGATCAACATTTTGTAGACAGTCCTTCAACTCGACTGTAAAAGAGCATTATAATACTGTGCCTTTGCAAAAACGAAAGTCATCTGAATTATTATAGTGGTACAAACAAGATGAACAGCTCGTGTGTAAACCAATTATAACTCCGTAGACCCTTGTTTATCGCAATGAATGTTCCTGAATTGTTGGCAATTCTACTCAAATAACATGTTGATTGTTGTACATGATATAAATAATGTATTTCGTATACTTCTACAGTTTCATGTGTATGAAAATAAAGATTTAGAGAATATAGGCCAGGAAAATTCTCAGACCAGTGACATTGTATACAACACGTGTACACACATTAGCTCTCCAAATACCCACACACAGCACCATTTCCCCTGCCCCAACACCCTCCCCCTACAATTGCTGCATCAGCAACCCACATCATAAATTCAAATAATACAACCTGTTAACCCAAAATGTCATGTTGGTAGTATATGCTTTTCTGGTTACGGCACAGATATAATTTGTCAAATGTTCTATTGACTTCCGGTAGTTATTAATTGGCCTAATTGCAGCTTCAATCATTCCGTTCCATAGACCACAGTCACATACACAGCGAGACTGAAATAAAGAAACATCGATTTAGAAGCTTTTGGCCGAATCGGTAAATGAGCGAAAATTATCGACAGCTTGTGCCAAGCCGTCACTTTGACATGTGATTATCTCCTTAGGAGTTTTGTAATGTCGATTATTGTATCAATTATATGCTAGTATCCTATCTCTCTCTCTCGCTCTCTCTCTCTCTCTCTCTCTCTCTCTCTCTCTCTCTCTCTCTCTCTCTCACCCCAGTCTATACTACTAAATTATTAATATATCACGAAGCATACCTGTCATATATATATATATGGAGTTTATACGTACTGGGCGATTGTCTGTATGTTTGTCTACACGCCTGTGTGTGTACGTGTGTTGCCAATGTACTACTGTTTTACATGTGTGTTGTGCTAATGCATTTCAATTAAACGTCATAGCACGTGGAGAGGCTGGAGAAATAAAGTCTTTGTGCCATGTATTTTCCCTGTCCGCTGTCGAACCGAATCAGTAAAACAGAAGTCTTTGTGCTATGATATTCTACCTGTTCTAACCAGTTAAAGAAATCTAAAAACCGTCATTTGAGAGTACCTCTAATGGATTCAGATTTGAGCTTTTAGACTTTTCAATCTCTTCATTTGACCATTTCTTTGTAATGTGCCGAGAGAGTTAAATTAGAGCAAAAGATGTGTGATGAAAGAACGAAAAAACCGTCGTGATAGTGTGATAGAGAGGAAAAAGGAGAGAGGGATAAAAAAGAGGGAGGTAAAAAGAAAGAGGAAGAAAGAAAGAGAGAGAGAGAGGAATAAAGAGAGGAATAAAGAAAGAGGAAAGAAAGAAAAGGAGAGAGAAAGAAAAAAGAGCGAGAAAGGAAAAATATGGAGGAGAGGCATGTGATTGAACTGTGAAGACATTCTGTTTACTGAGCTCTACTAAGTAAAACGACCTGTATTTTCTCACGACAAATGTGTGGTGATAGACATATAGCAGCTCTCTTCCAGCGAAAAACACAGAAGTAGAAAAGACGATTAGGAATACCAAACGACACACTAACAAACAAACTAAAACGTCCTCTTTTATTCCTTTTCTCTCTCATTTATCACGTCCCCTGCACATAGTACATAGTAACATGACGTTTCTCCTGCACATAGTACATAGTAACATGACGTTTCTCCTGCACATAGTACATAGTAACATGACGTTTCTCCTGCACATAGTACATAGTAACATGACGTTTCTCTCTCTCTCTCTCTCTCTCTCTCTCTCTCTCTCTCTCTCTCTCTCTCTCTCTCTCTCTCTCTCACCCCAGTCTATACTACTAAATTAGTAATATATCACGAAGCATACCTGTCATATAACTATGGAGTTTATACGTACTGGGCGATTGTCTGTATGTTTGTCTACAGGTCTGTGTGTCTGTACGTGTGTTGCCAATGTACTACTGTTTTACATGTGTGTTGTGCTAATGCATTTCAATTAAACGTCATAGCACGTGGAGAGGCTGGAGAAATAAAGTCTTTGTGCCATGTATTTTCCCTGTCCGCTGTCGAACCGAATCAGTAAAACAGAAGTCTTTGTGCTATGATATTCTACC
This sequence comes from Pleurobrachia bachei, assembly GCA_000695325.1. Classification (NCBI taxonomy): domain Eukaryota; kingdom Metazoa; phylum Ctenophora; class Tentaculata; order Cydippida; family Pleurobrachiidae; genus Pleurobrachia; species Pleurobrachia bachei. The sequence continues at coordinate 3,020 of AVPN01002456.1, read as the reverse complement.
TGTTCTAACCAGTTAAAGAAATCTAAAAACCGTCATTTGAGAGTACCTCTAATGGATTCAGATTTGAGCTTTTAGACTTTTCAATCTCTTCATTTGCCTCTTTCTTTGTAATGTGCCGAGAGAGTTAAATTAGAGCAAAAGATGTGTGATGAAAGAACGAAAAAACCGTCGTGATAGTGTGATAGAGAGGAAAAAGGAGAGAGGGATAAAAAAGAGGGAGGTAAAAAGAAAGAGGAAGAAAGAAAGAGAGAGAGAGAGGAATAAAGAGAGGAATAAAGAAAGAGGAAAGAAAGAAAAGGAGAGAGAAAGAAAAAAGAGCGAGAAAGGAAAAATATGGAGGAGAGGCATGTGATTGAACTGTGAAGACATTCTGTTTACTGAGCTCTACTAAGTAAAACGACCTGTATTTTCTCACGACAAATGTGTGGTGATAGACATATAGCAGCTCTCTTCCAGCGAAAAACACAGAAGTAGAAAAGACGATTAGGAATACCAAACGACACACTAACAAACAAACTAAAACGTCCTCTTTTATTCCTTTTCTCTCTCATTTATCACGTCCCCTGCACAATGCACAATGTGCATTGCACATAGTACATAGTAACATGACTTTTCTCCTCGTATAAAGGGCTTCCTCATGTATAGTCTATAAACGCCATACAATTCATAATTGCCGCGTGATATATGTATAATTGTATTGTTGTAATAAATTAGCTATTGGCGACGCCTACAATAATAAATTATTTGACCTACAAATTCAGTCTAGCTCTGTCCTCGTTTCATCACTCGAGACAACATCAAATCAGAACCAAGATTCACAATCCATCTTCTATTCAACTGATCCCTTATTTCTTGCCTCCCTTTTTCTTGCCTCCAGCGCCCTTCTTGGCGCCTCCCTTCGCTCCGCCCTTTCCAGAACCACCGCTAGGTGCCACAGCTGCTCCCTTCTTCTTCCTACTCTTCTTCTCAGTAAGACCCCGGGGGAAAGTAGCATCCTCCGCTGGCTCCGGCTCAGGAACAGGCTCAGGCTCCGGTGTGGGCTCTTTGGGTGGCTCAGGAGTGGGTTCAGGCTCATCTTCCGGGGCGCACATCTCAATCTCTCCCCTGAAACTAACGCTCTTCTTGAGGGACCTGGAGTACATGGACTCCAGATCATCCACGGTGTAAGGGGAATCCTTGTGAACCTTATTCTTCAGATACAGGCATATCCCAACAAACCCAGCTACGAAGGAGAGAGCCACCATGGATATAGCGATGGAGAGAATCACGGTGGTGGAGCGGCGAATACAACACCCCTCGTCGCAACACTTTTGGAGGGTAGGACATTCATAATCGTTACAAATGCTGCCATCCTCTGCGGAACATAGGAGGAGTAACGCTGGTAGGAGCACTACAAGCCGCAGCATGCTACAAGGGGGGGGGGACGTGTTAGGTTGGTACAGTGAGATGTGGGATATAATATGGGCTGGATGTACACTGTACATTGTACAGTCAGACCCCGATTTACCGGGATGTTCAGGGAAAATATTTTGCCCGGTATATCGGGGCCAGTAAATAAGGGTCGACAGTACCGTCAATTGTCAAATTGGGTTACAAACCGAGGAAAACGTTAGAGGGTACAACTGGATCTGGAAACTTGCCATAAAATGTGCCCTCTCTCTCCCTCTCCCTGTCTCTCTCTCATTAAACTGAGCACCATGGTTTCTCTGCAAGACCAGCACACAGAACGACACTGAGAGGATAGTAACAAGTACTATCGCCCCATACACACATCGCCAGAGATAGAGAGAGATAGAGAGAAAGGAGGAGAGAGAGGTCGTTAAGTTTAAAATCAGTTGCTTGCCGATTTTCTAGAGTCAAATCTCACTTGTTGGAGGGAGGGAGGAAAAACGGAAATAGAGATAGTAAGGAGAGAATAAGAGAGGGAGAAAGAGCGATAGAGAACGATATAGATAGAGAGGGAGAGAAATAGCGAAAGAGAGAGAGATAGAGATAGAGAGAATTGGACGAGCTGCACAGTTTTACGGTTGCCGTTCATTTGCACGCGTGAGAAGTCGGCAGAATAAGAAAAGATGAAATTGGTGGAGTATGCATGAATAATTGCTACAATCCTGAATATGCGAAACATCTTGTTGTTATATTTATTATCGTCTTTCTCTCCTTCTTCGCTTTTGGGATAGGTACATATCTTGTATCCCAAAATGTTGTGTTTTCTCTCTCTCTTCCAAAAGAACTATACTGGTTGAGCACGGTTTCTCTCTTTCTCCCATACTTCTCTTCTTACCCTCATTCTCTCCTGATTCTCTACCATGTGTTATCTCAGCGTGGCAAGTTATGGCAAGTATGATATTATATCCAGTCTGGAAATAAAAAGTTTAATCTCCTCCTGCATAATCTTATGTTAAAATTTAGCCGTACGAGAGAAATTATGTCTGTAATACCATCGCCTGCATTAAGCATACAGTAAGATTATATTAGGATGCTATATAGAGCTCATCATATCGATAGCTAATATTATGGAGCCAGGGAGGAACGTACATTTGGCTTAGATCCAAAACCACACTTTAGATTCACTTTCAGACGACCCAATCTTTTCATTTATCTATCTTTTATTAATGTTTTAATTTATCCCCCATTTCACCAAAGCGTATCATATTGACAACTCTATCTCTCTCTAAAGTTGTTTTGTTTTATTTCTCCCTAAAGATTCGATTAAAAAACCCTGGCATACAATATTCTCTCTCTCTCTTTCCATAACTATATTTTTTCGGAGTATACGAAGTTAGCATCTTCAGGAATAATAATAACAACACGTTATAATATACAACCTCTGTTATAATATACAACCTCTGCTAAAGGAATGCTAGGCCAGGGGTTATTTATAGAATGAAAATAGATTACATAGAAGGTCGGGTTGGAAAAATGAGTGGCTAGGGTAGAAGGTGCGGGGACCAGATAGAGAGGGAGAGGGAGAGATAGATCGAGGGAAATATAGAAAGAAAGAGGGGTAATGTACCTAC